>OENT01001166.1:0-54511 GCA_900239685.1 Rotaria macrura | reverse complement strand
TTTCCGGACGGAATACTGCTTCCACGTTCCTGGGGGATCCGGCGAGATCCGGCCCGGATTTGTTGACTTGGGTTGGCAAAAAAATTAAGTAACGCATATACTTGAATTTTCAAAAGCGTTTTCACAAATATGATACTTTGTTTCGTATTTGGAAATATCACTTGGGAAATCCAAATAACAATGTTGATTTATATTTCAAGCTACTAATACTACTATAAATGTTTAAAATGTTCTCATTAATGCAATATGATAAAAGACATAAGAGCCTTTTGAAACTATTATTGCAAAAAAGATGTATTTTGCTAGCAACCATCATCTATTTTCGTAATTATCAAAAAATAAAGAGATACAATTTGAGCACTCAACTTCAATCGTGCTGGTTGACCGCTTAGTATTTGGCTGTTAAGTCAAAATCAAAGAGAAAAACAATGCTTTCACGAAGGAAAGCTTGCTGAAGATCGTTTTTTAGATGAATGCCATCGTGATACTTGATCATAACTAAACACATCGAAACCTCATCAACAATTAATCAATTTAAGAAGAAAAAAAAACTTTGCACTCGATTAAAAATTACTGATTCACGTAGATAAGAACAATTGAAAGTGAAAAAAGACACTCAAAATTTATCTTTAATTTTCTTAAAGCGAGTATAAAAATTTATTCTCTGACAGCCTTTCATTTAGCAGTCAAACGCATTTCGGTTAAACTTTTCAACAGAAAATTGGAAACAGAGGTCAACGTATATGTTAACATATAAAATATCTTTTATTTAAACCTAAATAATAAGAAACTTTATTTGCAGAAATCATTTTGATACCAATTAAAATGTATTATGTCAGTGTCGTTGTAACTCATGTTTCTTCAGTAAAATCAAAGATTTCTAATGCATTAACATGTAATACTTAAAAACTTCGATCGACATTTTCTATGTTTGTTTTTTCAGTGTTTAGTATTGTTATCTATTGGTGATGTTGTTATTACTGTTAGTGTTCATGTTTGTGATCCTGTTGTCGGTGTTGGTGGCTGTGGTCCTGTTGTTATTGCCGTTGTTGGCTGTGGTCCAGTTGTTGTTGTTGGCTGTGGTCCTGATGTTGTTGGTGGTAGCTGTGGTCCTGTTGTTGTTGTTGGCTGTGGTCCTGATGTTGTTGGTGGTAGCTGTGGTCCTGTTGTTGTTGTCGTTGTTGGCTGTGGTCCAGTTGTTGTTGTTGGCTGTGGTCCTGATGTTGTTGTTGGTAGCTGTGATCCTGTTGTTGGTGGTGGTGGTGATCCCACTACGGTTGTTCTTGCCGTGTCCTCTTGGCTCATTGATGAGTATAGCCAGTTGTACTGAAAGTGAATTTTCTTAGCTGCCTTCGGAGGCGAATGCTTTTTCAGTTTCCCAATAAATTTAAAGAAAATTCCAAACGGAACTGAGTATCCTTGTGTTACGTTATTTAGTAATCCAAGCATGATATCAGGTTTATTTTCGCATGTAATATGAAATTCCATCAATGCATCACCATCCATCGATTCACAAACTTTAATTAATTGATAAAGTCGATGTTCAGTCAGAAATTCTTCCACATTTTGTTCATTCCACATTGATATTGACGGAATGTTTAAATAATCTCTTGTCTGAATACGTGCAATCTCCGGTTCTGCTTTCGATTCTGGTTTTAGCTCTTCAGATTTGGTTGGTGCTGTCTTTGTGTTCTCATCAGTCGTTTTCACCATATCTCGATCCTTGTCATTCAACCCATTCCGTTTGAGCTCTTCTATTAACAACTCATAGGCTTTATCGAACTCTTCGCCTTCTTTATCAGCGAAATCGACGTATATTTTCGAACCAGCAAGAAAACCAAGCCATCCATCAGCTTTGTAGTTTGGTTCAACAATCAATGGAATTATTTTACTTTTCTGATTGAACGCATATTCAGCTTCGGCTTTACAGTTAGCACTCTTCTTGTAATTACTCGACATCCCGAGAAGTACAAAGCGTGATTGTTCAATAGCTTCAGCCATACTTTCGATAATTGAACCACGCATTTCATCTCTATCCAACCAAACTTTATAGCCCTCTTTTTCCAAACGATCATTAATCTTGTGACAGATCGGTTTTTGTGCCCAACAATATGAAATCATCATATCATATTGCTTTCCATCGCTATCTGAGCTTTCGTTTGGTGCACCTTCTTTCTCTTTACTTTTTGCTTCTTGCTTTTGTTTAAGTTTCTCGGCTTCTTTCTCTTTGAATTTCTCTTCACCTTCTAACTTCCACATAATACCATGTGCTAACTTGGAAACATCTTTCTTCTCTGATTGACGTAAATCTTTGACTTGATCGACGAATTGATTATCTTCACGAATAACTTTCTTTGCATCATCATTAAATGTCATCGCGTACACTATCTCCAAAGGTGCTGGATTATCTTTAGTTTCTGTTGCATACTTAAGTATTGCTGGTAATGCATTTTGTTTCACAACTTGTTCTTTCACATCATCGTTTTGCACCAAATCTAAGACACAAAAGAAAGCATAGAGTAGTATTACATTCGAAATTACTTTAGTGTTTTACCTCTGAATCCAGCTAAAATTCTATCGGCTTTATTAGATTTTCCATGTTCAAGAGCGTCATTAAAACTTTTAACAAAAAGTCCAGTTATTTCTTCAGTGTCATTGTCTTGACGAAATTCGTCTTCAGATACTAATAACGAAGATAATTCTAAAGCTTTTAATCGAGTTTGTTCGTTATCTCGATCTTTTGATAAACGATTTAATATTTTGAGTAAGTCCGCTTTTTCAGCAGTTTGATTTTTCAATTGATTCGATAGAATTCTATCAGATCGAATGATTTCAATCATTAAACAAATTGAGATGTAGATGATTTTCTTTTGAGCTTCGTCAGTATTGGAATTTTCGGTTGATTGATTAAGAAGTACGTAGAGCATGACGTCGTACATTGGTTTTCTCTGTTCATATGATAATGAAGGTATAATGGATAGAGTAAATGCCATTGGATAAAACAAACATTGCATACATGGTGTAGTCCAGCTTTTAGTTTTAGGAAGGAATTCAGCCAGTAGTTCAGCATAATAATCTAACATTTTCGTCGCTATTTTCGAAGAATAAGTTGTTTGGCTATCAAAATTAAGAATATAACGTGGACAAGTAACAAGAAGAAAACGTTGTGAAATAGTTAAAGATGATGCATGATCATCACTTAAATAACGAAGACTATCGACATAAGAAATGCTTGTCACACATTTAGTGAGTGTATCAAGTAATTCTTTACATCGGACATTTTCAAATGCTTCAATAAGCATATCGAACGATTTTAAACTTTGATCTTCTGCGCCATTTAATTCAACATAGTAACCGTAGGATGCTATTTCATTTAAGCATTTCTCGGCAAGATCAATCAGTTCAGTTTGCTGACTAAGCCATTGTTTAGCAGTCACGTCTGTTCTAGTTGTTTGACAGAGAAATTCAGCAGTACGACGAAAGACTTCTTTTTGCTCGTCATCTAATGCACCATCAACATACCATTGTTTCAATATTGCATTTAATTGTTTTGGAAGATAATTTTTAAAAGTAGAATGTTCATAAAATTGTTCGCTATTTGCTACTGAAGGTGAATCATGTTCTTGAGAATTTTGAGAAGTATTCAAAGCTTCAGTTTTTATGGGGTTTGTCGCATACGATCCAGTTTTATTCTTATTCAAGGCCATGTTTATACGCACGTCTAACAAGCAATTATTGTTTTGAATATTTGCAGTTCACGCATGAAGAAACAAACTTCGGTGATTATCGTTAGTCCCTTAGTTGTTTGCGTTTTTAGAGAAAGGACACTTATCATCATTGTCTTATTAGTGTATTATACGGATAAATATAACATATTACTCATTGCATGAATACAAGCGTGAATCAAAAGCGAAAAAAAAACATCGAAAGAGTAGGGAAAAGAATTAATCATAAAATTACGATAACACATAATTGGTAAAGTGCTACGATGCGAGACAATAATCATATGAGATATTTCTTAATTGCTTGTTATAGCAATATTCGGTTGCAATTCAAGGATTGCACACAATAATAGATTGCGGATACGTTTACCTGGTTTAAACTTATTCGCGGCTTTATGTTAAAACAGAGTTCATTCTTTTCTGTGAGTCTGCTGTCTGAAGCTCTATAGTTATAATGTTACTTATGCTTTTTCATTATGCATGTTTGCTTAATTATCGCGTTCGATACATTGAACACTACGGTATATAGTTAAGAAGTATTGAAAATCTTCTTTCACTTTTCGACATATGTTAAAAATCACTTGATTGAGTTATTCCTACGATACATATATAGATCAGATGAATATCTACACAGTACACTCCATAGATAATGATCCGTACTTTGGTCGGTTTAATAATTTTGGGATATAATATGCATCAAACCTTTCTCTTTTGTTTTCGTCGTCTATAGTTATCATCAAATTATCAACTTCAATAATGAATATTGACAAGTCTCTAAAATTCTTTCTCACATAAAAATTATGGAGCAAAATAATACAATCCATACTAATTCATAAGCATTGAATTATATTCACATTAACATAATTTATCCTTTCGAAAAGAATTATCAAAAATGAACTAAATTGAAAACTATAATGCATTCTAGGACTCTTGTAGTCTCGGACCATGCCTATGTTCATGTTTACATTTAGATAGTTAAAAATGAAAAAATTTCTTTACTTCTTAACTTAAGTGTAAATAATCATCAGGCAATGGCGACATTTTACTTCATAAGTCAACATTGCTAGTATACTCTTTTGGTCATCGTATCTTACTTGATATGATTAAGCAATCATGCGACATGAATCGTGTTACATTCACTGGGTTTCATTTGAGAAGAGTTTTAAAAAGAGACCAGGATACCCTGGGAATAAAAAGCTTGTATTTCACATTCGAATAGATTACATACAATAGAAATATATCGCTCGAATTATTGCTTCTGTTTTCCTTTCGTACGCTCTTATAAAGTATACTATTTCGATGCATGAAACAGTCTTCTAGCCCATAAACAAGTCATCGATTCAATATAAAAAATGACACGTGCACGAAAAATATCAATAATGTATTTATTGTCATTCAGTGGTTATTATGCTTTAAATACATGGGAAACTAATGAGAAAAGTAGCATTCTCTTTTTGTTTTTCAATCAGATTGCGGCGCAATAGCTTGAAGAAAATTTTATAATTGACTAAAGCCTGATATTGAACTCATCGATTAGTTCAATCTCTCGTTTCCTGGTCAAATGTATTATAATAAAAATTGCCTATCGAAAATCATAATGTCTTCCAATTATTCATAGTAGATCAAGATAAATATTAATTGGAATACGTGCTCTTATACGTTTTAGATCGCATGAAACACAGATTTCTGTGATTTACATCACAATATCACTCTAAAGACACTACACTATATGAACCTATACTTTGATTGCACTATTCATAGACATACTGATTGCACGACAACTATGCTTATTGATTTACCTACTGCATCCATGCTGGATAATTGTGGCATTACTTCGACGAGATATACTTCAGCATTGACAGTTGCATGATTACTAGTATTTCAAACAAAAATAATTAATCCTGTTCTGATATTCATCATATCATTATTAGCCGGATACTCTCAGTTTAATCAATGTTTGTTGTGTCTAGCTATACCCCTCTCTAAATGTATACGTAAATGTATTTTTCTTTTCTGAGGGTGACATTAACAGCATGGTCATAAGCTACAAAGAACAGTTGAACAACAACGTATCCCACTCATATCGTACGATTGATTGCTTTAAATAGAAAGCAAAGTTTTCAAGACATATCCTACATATCCCAGAGAAAATCCAATAGAAAACTAAATAATTACAGTCAGCTGCTTGCATTGGTACTATTTTCACGAGTCATGATTAACATTTACTTTAAAAGAAAAGAAAAAAAAGCAAGTGATTCATTCATAGAATGTCCAATAACAATCTGTTATTCCTTGAGAACTTCGATTAAGAAAATAATTATAGTGAAATTGGGAAATATTTGTCAGTGTATACTACTGAATAAGGTATTGCCTCGCAGAAAATGAAAATCTGTCGCTAATCATTAGAGGTTACTATTCACAATTACCACTGTAATTCGGCCATATATATAATGTTATTGTCGTTTGTATATGACAACATTGTCGTCTAATGTCTCAGATATTCTTGATTTCTTCATTAGGAGAGTTTTCTAGTTACTATCTACGATTAAGTTTTATTCTCATAATCGAAGTAAAAATGGTTAAAGTACAGTGACAATACTTGTAAGAGAATTTTTGCAGTATAAGGTATTAACGTTTTTCACGACAGATAAACTCGATAAAAATTTCAGCTTAAATGCTTGTGATTCGTTGTGATAAACACAGACTGCCATGTACTCATATTACCTTGTATGTCTTATGATGCGAATGAAACTTTTTTATTTTACTAGTGTTTTTCATTTTAGTGCATGAATATCTAATTACTTACACATGTATAGATTACAAGGATTCAGAGTCACAGCACTCATTAGCTCATTAGTAATGAGTTCCTGCGATTTGAAGACATTATTTTTATGTTAGCATACAACATTTTCAATGAACTATGGAATTTCAAGTGATTCCTTGTGAGTCATCAAGTTATAAGATGATATCATGGTATCTTTTTTGTCCATGTATACATGATCGCAAAAAATTCAACAATAATGATGAATCTTATTTCTTATATTATATAATTAGTTATTCTTCAAAATTTGATTGTGTTAGTATTTGTTATTTTATATAATGTACTCGTTTGAATTAAGTTAGCTCAATAGTTGTCAACAGTAACATAAGTAAATGATACTCTAGGTTACTCTTAGATAATAGTTGCCATGAATATGTGCAGGTTCTACGGCAAGTAGTAATGGTGTGTGTGTGTGTGTGTGTTTTATTCTAATGGATGGAAGAGCATGTGCAACTACAGAACTAAGCTACACATGGCACATAGAACAACGCTGCCATATAAGGCAGAATATTTATGCTGAATAAATTATTCAGTAGAACAGGGCAAAATTTTAGAAGAATGATTTCATCCTATGGGATTGTCATAGAACAATTTTATGTTTCATCTGTCTCATGATACCAACAACCATTAATGAATATAAGCATTTTTTTAAGAAAAGATAATTATAACTTTTTTATTCTTTGCTATTGGATGTTGCCCATTTTTATGGATTTAGTGAACCCAAGCTATTGTTAGTTTTGCTCACCAGATATTAATTGTAGTTTTTAGATCATAGTAAAAGGAATAGTGAAGTATAATCAGAAGGAAAGTAAGAAAATACGATTATGTCTATTGTAATAAACAAAAGTAAATGAATTGATAGATTATTTCAGGAATTCACGATGAAATGTTTTTCGAAGAGAGTGTCGGATTGGCAATGAAAGTGTTAGAAAAGAGAATGATGCAAGTACCCATATTCCCAAACAGAACAGCAGGAAGAGAATAGACGAATAGACGTCGAAAAAAAATTAGCTTATATTCTTGTCATATATCTTAACGAATAGTTCTTATCGAAATTTTATTATTATAATATTAGATAAGAAATGATAAAATATTGCATAGACAACAAGAAACACAATAATATTTCTAAAATGATTAGCTATGAAGAAAAAAACTTCTCAATATTTGTTGTGCACGGATATAAACTATCTCGATCCTCAATATTGGTTTGACCTTTGTACTATGATCGATTTTTCGTACGATTTTATCAAACGAATACTCTCATCAAAGAGAAATTTTTATTCTCTGAAAACTCCTGCAGTGACATTGAATCTCGAAAAATGTCCGCTGAGGAGTATAACCATTGAAGAAGTCTTTTGTGTGAAAAAAAGAGAACAAATTTCTATAAAATATTATCAGCTTTCACAACTTCTCCCTCGGTATATTTCATGGAACGTATTTGAATTAAGTAAATCAACTAATTATACATGATTTACATGTTTATTTAGGTCGATAGATATCTTGTACAGGATTTTCATTAAAATTAAAACATTTCATATGAACTGAATTGAACCATTCCCATCTTAAAGGAAGAAAATCCATTTTGAATATCTTTATGCTTACGACGATTACGATATAAGTAGCAAATTGAAAGCATTACGAATATAAACACATCGACGGAAATCATAGATTGAGTTGAAGAATGTCTTTTTATTCATATTTATTTGATTATTTTTCAAATTATAAAACGTTGAATTTTAAAATAAAAAAAAGAATCATAGTTAATTATTGCTATTTTTTTTCATTTGAAGCCAATATACTGTATGTAATGAATCCTATGTTTTTTGATAACACTTAGAATTACAAGAGAAATAAAACTTGTGAACGTATGTATTTGTTGTCAACATGAAAGGCAATATAGAACAGAAAAATAAAATCGATAAAATGAGCATACACAAAAAACACCATATTAATTTAGTTTGATTAATATTCAAATTGTAAAGCTGTACAAAATGATGGATATAAGAAGAATGTTATCAGAAAATAAAAGAAGAGATTCGTACGTCTTACAGTTCGAATTACTTTCTTTGTCCAAGGCAGGCTAAGACGAAAACAAGAATTGAACAGAAAACAAAGAAAAACAATATTGAACCTCGATAATGCTTTTAACAGGCACATGAATTCGTCTCTTTTTCTGATGTTGTCGTCGGTGGTTGTCGTACAGGAAAGATCGATTTATCTATGTAGAAGCAAGAAGTTACCAACAGATATATATCTAATATTTTGTCGTTGTTTGAAAAATGTCTCATTATCTGTGTATGTTTAAATACTTATCACTAATATAAATATTTCAATCAATAATATTTTTAAAATTTGATTGTAAAAGCTATTTCATGCATCTAGACGATATAAATTCATGTCCATGAAAAAGAAAACGAAGGAGAGAGAAGCAATCATTTACATGCTCGTGTATATATAATTACATATGTTTCAAACAGAAGAATTTCATGAGTCCTATACTTACGCCATTTAGGTTTTAATGATATGATATGAATCTGAGCTAAAAATGAGTGAATTTTACTATGTAGTCAATTTTCCACAATTAAATCACGTTCTCAAGATATACACATGTTAAATAGCGTATTCTATCTCTCTTTTCGATAGATATGATGTGATGAAAACTACTTCAGATGTGAAATTATGTCACTAGAAATGTTACTCTTATGTCAATATGTTATTTTTTTAGTAACATACCAATGGTTTTTTCCATTCGTATCATAACTTTTTCTAATAATGTTTCAATTGTTTCTTTAACATTTTGTGCTGTAAAAGCACTTGTTTCAATGTATGGTAATGAATATTTATCGGCTAATTCTTGAGCACGTGTTTGAGATACAACGCGAGCATCTTCACGATCAGCTTTATTTCCAACTAGTATCACATCGGGATCTTCACAGTAGGCATGACATTGTAACTGAGACAGCCAATTACGTACATTTAAAAATGATTGTTCAGATGTTAAATCAAACATTAATATGAAACCCATGGCATCTCGAAAAAATGCAGTTGTTAAACTTCGAAAACTGAAAATAAATAATCTCATATGTTTGAAACAGGAAAGCAATCAATAAAATTACCGCTCTTGACCTGCCTATATAATTATAGAAAGGAAAAACATAAAACATCGATATATTCGTCACTATGTTTACTTACTGTATCCCATAATTGTAAATGAATTCGATACGGTTTAGCATTCGCCGGTGATTTCGGTCGATAAACAACACGTTTCTCACGAAAATCAATGCCAACAGTAGAAATAAATTTTGGATTGAATTGTCCATCAGTATATTGATACAGAAATGTTGTTTTTCCTGTGTTAAAATAAAATTTCATCAATTAAATTAAAATTCTATCAATATACGTATAACATACCAACACCAGAATCGCCTAACGCAAGAAATTTGATTAAGTAATCATATTCGATTGGTGGACTTATCATTGAATCTCCCATAATTTTCTTTCTTTTGATATATTATTTATGATGATACAACCAGTAGTCGAAGGTTGGGAAGGTAGCCTAGTCTTTCACTTGCAACCTTGTCTACAATAGAATAATTAAAGAAAATGATGCAAAAGAAGAAGAAAAATAGATCAATAGTCTTTTATCTGTTTCGTTGACTGCGTATATAGTGAATGACAAAGCGACTATTGGTTTGCGATTAACATTATAGGAAAAAAAGGTAGCAACAAAAAAATCGGCTCTCACAACCGTGCGGTCGTTTCAACCGTCAACCAGTCAGACTCTTTACAAACGAATACGATCGATAGCAGACAGATATGAGTTACTTAATTTTTTTTTCTTTCTGTTTTCTCTCTTTGGTTTTCATCGTATGTATACGCAGAAAAATAGAGAAAAACAAGTAGAACCAAATAGAAGAAAAAAAAAAGAAAGAGAAAAAGAGAAAAAAAGATTGGTGACATCAACTAAATATAACGACGTAGGATTCAGAAAGGACAAACGAATAAGACAGTTTGTTTGTGCAAACGGTATGTCGTTATATATCCGTCGACACGATTTATTTCGTCTGAATCATTTGATGAAACAAATGAAAATAGACTCGACGATTATAAACATTAAAAAAAAAAGACACTCACTTATCAATACATAACGAAATAAAGGGATAGTGATAATCATCATTCACTTGTTCAATGGCTAAAGAATAAAACAAATCGCAATTCAAAAGAAGAAAAACAGGAATCCAAAAATAATTGACACAAAGTAAGCAGAACCCAGCGCAAAGAATGAATAGATTAAGAAAAAAAACACTGTACTTGTTATGAAAAACGGTATGAAGAAAAAAATGCATGTTTATTACAAGAATGCAATAATCGAATAGAACGTTCAAGTATCCATGGATGCACTTTCGAAGATTGGCCCATTGGAACTTCCACTTGATGCATTCGAATTAATTCGACTCACGTCTATAAATGTATATATTTCTATAGTATTAATAAAAAACTGCAAAACCTATGGCGTACTTTCAAATGTTGTTACAAAAAACTTCATCAAATCGGATATAGAAAGAATGCCAACAATATGTTCAACTTCGTCCACTATTATTAGACGGTGCACCTACGTAAATATTGCATAGTATAGTCATTAGTATGAAAAAAAATTGGGATTAGTTGTCTAAATTAGAAATGAAAGGAAAAGAAAAAAATAGACGAAGGCTGTTTATTGTGTCATTAATATGACAGTTACAATAGGAGCGGAATGTTCAAAGGAATGCATGCAATATGTTTCTTTTTTTCCTTTTTCTTATCGATAGTCGATAGCTGACGTGCATAGTTAATCAACAATTTACCTCTCTAGCAACGAATTTATCCATTAGTTCGAATAATTGATCTGTCATTCTACAAGTAGCCAGTTGGTACGATTTGTGATCATGAATGGCATCGAGTATATCACACAGTGGAACATCAAGATTTGCGTAAGTACGTGTCGCTGCTAAATGCTGCCGTTTATAAAGTTCAGAGAAAAACAATATACACGTAAATATTTATAATTAAGTACTAAAGTAGTTTACCATAATATCAAATTTAGAATAAACATCACGTAATCGTTTTTCACTATCAACAACGGGTAATGCTGATATACGCATTGTTTGAAATATGCGTAGGGCTTCAATCAATTTCGTTTGTAGATTGATCTTAATAAAAGAATAAAAAAACGTGTCTTATTGGTTGCGGGTGTTATTTCTTAATTGGAGGGAAAAAATGACTGCAAAGTAGAATTCGGGGTATGGAGAGGCGAAATGATCGCAAATTGGAAAATGTTCACATGATGTAAATAAATGAATAGTTACAAAAATATGATGAACGCCGATAGTTTTGTGAGAAAGAAATTATCTTATTAGAGATAGTTCAGTGATGAGTGTCACATGTTATCCAGACCATTCTTATGCATGTGGTTACAACTGAAGTATTTAAAGTGAATGGAAAAAAATCAGATGAATGAAATGAAAATGTGGACAGATATTAACGATAGCTTTTCTAAAATTATCACACAATTTGGCAACGATTCCATAATGTTTAAAAATTATCATTTTGGTTTGCGACGAACGAAAAAGATTGGAAATCAAGTATAGGTTTGCACTAATAAGTTATGGAACGCTACGATAACCATACATGAAGGTTAACTGTTTCCGTTTTTTTCTTCTCATTTATGACATTTTTTATTTCACCAATAAATTAGAATCTTCACTTCATCACGCAGATATTTTCCAATGTGCGGTCATTTTGTCTGTGCCGCCCCCCCCCCCCACCTATTCTACTTTGGGGCCATTTTTTCCCTCCAATTACAAAAATACGCCCGCAATAAAGAGGTAGTCGAAAAAATTAGAATCTATATTACGATTGGGCTTATGGAGAATTTATGAATGTATATATCGATACGAATCGATTATATTTACCGATCAATCTTTTTCCTTTTATGATCAATTAATTATAGATGACTCTGATTCATTAAAAACAAGTTTGTTTGGAAAAAATTTGCATTTTTTTTTAATTTCAAACGTTCGATAACTTAGATCAAGTAATTGTTGCTGTTCAATATCACCAACCTTATGTTCATGCCATTAGTCTGCTTTTAAATAGCTAAAAGTCGTTCATATGAATCAACAAGAAAGAAGCATAGAAACTATGCGAATCCTTGAAACTAATAATTCAATAAACACATATGTTACGAGTAACTGATTGCATCATTCATATGAATATTTTGCTTCGTTGAGTCAGTGAATCTACTGAACATGAAAATTTAAATTCATATGCGACAAAATATTGTCCGCAGAGAAATTTGAAACAGTGGTTTTGCCTTTTTTTGTGTCCATCAATCTGACTTAGTCCTGATCACAAATCTTGTACGACAAACAACTCAAGTTTCGACTGAAAATCCAGTTTCTTCTCTACAATAAAACATTCCTACATTTTCAGATGTAATTCTATCACAAACAATACTGTAGCCCAATGACCATTGCGACGTAAATCGGTTCATTTCAGTCAATATTAAACTTATAAAGCAGCTAGAAGTTAGCAAAGGACTATAAGATTTTCGTAAATTTTTATAAATTTCAATCACGATACTAGATGATATCATCAGTGTTTCAATAAATATATTTGAAAAAGAAAGATATTTACGATCGATATGGAAATAACATTCAGGAGATTTCAGTATCATAGATTCGCGAAGTCATTCTAATATAAATTACAAATCAAAATAAAATTGAATAATATTTGAGAGACACTATTTTCAGACTTGTGCTTTACACTGTTTAGAAGAAGAAATTAATTCTATTGAATGTTGTATACTAGATTTTTAATAACAAGATTTCTCCAATCTTCTCATCAATTTTTCTTTTCAAAAAAATTATGATTTTGAAATACGTCTATAGTAAGACTTTTTTCATCAAAACAAAATAGCTAATTTCTTAGTTAGAAATCTCTCGAAAACGTTCAGTAAAATGTTTACATCTATGAAAATCAAAATTATAAAACTATCTCATTTTAGAATGTATTCTATTTTAGTAGCTTGTGTAGATAAAACTTTGTATTTTACTTTTGAGACAGTTTCATATATTTTTTCGAACGACGCCAAAACGTAAGTCTTTATCTGCTTAAAAAATATGCATTCTTTTTTTAATTTGAAATGACTATTAAATTTATCTTTTTCGACACCGTATAAATCAAGAGCAGGCCGAATATTTTTCTATCTAGAAGCTTCTTAAGAAGACAATTCATTTAAATGCACGACATACTTAATTGATCATTCATATAAATTTTGACCAATAGAATAGAAAGATTAGACTAGAGAAAAAAATACCATTGAATAATACATCAAAATTTATTTCTCCTATTCAATCAGAAAAAGAATTTGCTTTTAATTTCGAATTCTTTTTTTCTTCATTGTTTAGATTCGATAGTTTCATCATCGAGTTCCCTAACTCATTAGTCATACTTGCTTGTATTCATTTCATTAGAAATATTTTACTACACATGGGAAACTACTGTTTAAGACAAATGAAGTCGTTATGGATAATTTAAATTGAAAACAAACACGATACACAATTCATACGTCACAAACGATTATTTGTATCGTTTGGAAGTTATACAGGAAAGTTTCTGAAACATTTCATACTCAAACGTTTTTCAACGCGATCTTGAAAAATACTTCAGATGTTAACCAGTCTTATGATTATCCAATACTCATTATAGGCTTCCACAAGTTTTATTGGGCTTCTGTAATTGTATCATTAATTCTTTCAGCGTTGAATATACATAAGCCCAGAGATATTTGGAGCTTGTTTTTTCCGTCAGGATGTATACTTATTGAATAATATCACCTGAAGGAAAAATACATCTTCTACTTAGTATGTCATTAATGAGACAGAAACATTTTCTAATCATTTCTTTTTCGATGCAATTTTTCAGGGAAAAACAACGTTCATATGAAAACATAACTTCTAACTGTCGTTGACAAGAGGATAATGGTTTGTTAATACCTACTTACCACTACGAAATTATTAAAGGTACCAAGTTTAAGTTCTTCTAATGTTTGATGAATGAAATGAGGTTGAGGTAGATCATAGATCTGATCGAATAAAAACAAAAGCACTTTTATTAACGAATAATTTTGTTTTTATGAGATGATAACTTACGTATAAATATAAAAACTTCAATATGCGCTTATGAGTAATTAGAGATAAAAAATCATGTGTAATTGGATCAACAACTGGTATACGATGTATTTTATGTTCAATTAATGTTAAAATTGCTGTATATAAACTAAAGTGAAACAAGAAATATGATTCATATGAATCAATATAGATAATTTACCTATCCTCTGGACTTAGTTGAATTATAGTTGAACCTAAATTCGGATCACAAACGCCACTTTTTTTGCGTGAACTTTGCTTCCATTCTAATATTGATGAAGTTTCCAAAGTCGCAAGACTATTCTATAAAGTAATCTATGATATTATTTAGTCATGCATAAAGAAATGTTCGCTGATTGATCAACTTCAGTCATTCAATATCAATTGTTTACATCAATAATCCAACACACCTGAAATTGATTACGGTGACAGCTATTTCTTCTACGAGTACTTTAGGAAAACTTTTCAGTTTTATTGGGAAGCAATAAACAAACAGTTTTGATTAGATGGTGGCATCCGATTCCTTGTAGCATCCTTGATCATTCATCAAGAGAATGAATTAAATTGAGCATTTTTTAAAACTAGCTTATTCTTTGTAGAAATAAGAATGAATCGTGTGCCTAAAAAGGAAACTCAAAATGATGGACTGTAGCATAGAATACTAAATCGCTAATTCCATGCCATCTGTTACTGTTTAAAGAGTGTTGCATAGATTATTTCATGATGGAGGAGCCATTAAAAAAATTGCTTTCTATCTGCATTAAGCGTGTAGTCCTTGAAACAAAAAATGCTTAGTACAGATCCATAATTCCATCGATCTTTGATGGTCGAATACAAGTAAAAATAGTTTCTTACTCATGCTCAGATGTATTCAATACAATTGAATGAATACCCGAAAAACTATATTCTACTACTCAGATATCTGATATGAACAACGGAATAGTAGGAAAGAAAATCTATGATCTCTGAAATATGAATAGTTTCCATCTACAGAATTGATTTTCTTATTTGTCAGGCTTCTTTCTTAATAAATGACTCAGAGTTGAACAGACATGAAAAACGAAGAAGATCTGATTTTCGAAAAAATACAAAAATAAATTTTATTCTTACCCATCGTGAATCATAAGCAGCAATTAACATATTAATAAAATCACTTATTGTAATTAATCCAATATTTGATGATGTTGATGCATTCCAAACGAGTGCAGCTCGAACGCTATTATATACGAGTGCAAAGAAAGCTTTACGTATTGATAAACAGGAATCAAGTAAAAGCACTTTTCCACTTTTTGGCATGCAATCGTAGCACGTATGTGTTATAAAAAATGATTGATAAATTTCATCGGAATCTAATTATTAATCATAAATATGTTGTTCTCTTGTTATTCGAAAGAGAGTTCTCTCTACAAATGAAACTTACTTATTCGTTGATAACTATCATGACGAACACGTTTCGTACGAATCTCCTACACAATAGTTACAAAAAGAAAGACGAAAGTCTCATAAATCCCCAAGAATCAGTGTTGCTGTTTTTATCCTACCGATAAAGCTGCAGGTTCAATTACAACACAGTTGTCCGACATAGTTGAAGAAATTTAAGATCGTAACTTCGAAATGTAAATAAAAAGCAAAAGTACAACAAGATGATATATTTGTTTTAGCAATATAAATGAAAACAAAGAGATATTTGATTAAGATATAAAAATGCCATTTTAGTCAATTTATGTACACCTTTGTAAGATCACGTTAAAGCATCTATTTTCATTGGCCATGCCCTTTCATCAAAGTTTACACTTGTGCTTTTCGAAATCAATCTATTATTTTCTTTTATGTTTGGAAGTATCGAGCTGTGAGAATTTCTTCCCTGACGAGTCATATAAAACAACATAATGCTGGAAGTCATAAATTTCTTTACTATACTTTTCAATGGAATTATGTATAGAGTATGGTTCGTGCACCTTATTAATCTTTCTATACATATTTATATGAATAGGTGTGTGTGTGTGTATGTGTGAATATATATATTATTAATTATTCTATACACTTTTCTTACCATATACATATATATATATATATATATATATATAAACGAAGGACACAGAATGTGTTAGCAAACGATAGGAAAATAATATGACGTAGTTGTAGTAGAAAGAAAAATGTATGAAGGTGAATGGTTAAATTTAGATCACCAAAAAATCGATGACTAGTCGTGAAACGAATAAAAATCAACACATGAACCTCTAGCAATCGATCTCTTGCGCTACTATCGATGTCAGTTCATTAAACGATTTCTAGCGCTTTACAAAACCGAACCCAAACTGTTGACGTTACTCAATAGAATGGCATATATTATTCGAACGAAATCTTGAGTCCATTAGTCATATTTAGTGATGAAACTGCCACCAATACCAACATCACCGTCATCATCAACATCAACAGACAATAATTATGTTGACATTTCCAATCTGTCTGATCAAATTCAATCGCTTCGATTGAAATTATCTCCAATTATAGGAAATTCAGCATCCTCTAAGCAAAACGCAAATGCCACGCCTAAGTCATTTCAATCAGGCCCGAGTAAGACAAATGAATTGTGGTTTCTATTTGAATTAATGTGTGTTTTAATGTCATTTTTTTAGATAGTTCTTCATCAACACGTAGAGGCAATTTTAATTTACCCATTTCTCCAGCACAGACATCTATGGATCTTACCAAGTAGATGAAATTTTTTGTACACGAAAATATCAAAATGTTGTTTTTAGTGAACTTACACGAGCTAAATATCAAGAAGTACTTCAAAACTCTGGTCTATTTTATGTTGATGGAGAGGTAGAATCAATGTTCTTCATAGGAGTCTGAGATAGGATGCACGTGTACATTTTGTTATACAGGACACCATGTATAAGTACACATTGTTTTGTAGAGCAAGGTGTATAAAGTGTACGACAAGCGTAGAAATAGTATCTTGTCATAACATAAAACTTTTATTTCATATTTCAGTTCAATAAGCGCATGAAGATGTATAAAAAGTAAAAGTAAAATGCTTTTAAATCACAATAGAAAAAGAGATCTCACTGAATGAAAGATATCAACTGACACATTCACCAAGCACTCGGACTCATCCACAGCTTGACTATACCCAATAGATAAATTTCTTCGAAACACAAAGGTTCGAAAACTGTTAAAAACAAAGTGTACATTGAAATTTCAGTAGGCACAGTTTACTCACTGTTTTTTTTCTGCAGCGTGTAAAACAGTCTGTAAATTCTGTTTCATTAGGGTACCGTACATTTTATTTTGCTGAGTACACTCTTTCATTAAGAACACTGGGTAGAATGTCTTTTTTATTTTTAAACTTTTTAGACATCTGACGAGTTAGTGAAATTGACCCAAAGAATACATTTATTATACCTCTATCATTAAATTAAACATTACTTTGTACTTTTAAGATTTGCAAGCAGGCACAAGTCTTCGATTAAAAACTATTTTCAAGAAATACGCCGCAAGCCAATATTTTCCCTCGTGACAAATATCTACTGTGCAATTAATTAAAAGTCTACTTTGTAAAGCATTCGATGATTTTAAGAAGAGTTTCATCCATCATGTATAACTACTGAGAAAATTACTATACAATTTAATATAAAATGAGCATCAGAAGCATTCCAAAAACTTTATTGGGTCGTTTTTAACATCTCTAAAATTTTCAAACGACAGAGTCGTTTGCGGCTAGATTATAAATAGATAAAATCTATTTTTCAGATTATAATTCAAAAGAGTAAGTGTCTTACTTCCTAGATTCTCAATCACATTCATGAATTTTAGTTTTCGTTCAGAGTATATGATATGTATGATAGAACAAGTGATACTCTACGTAATGAAATACTTCTGAATGCTCTAGAATGTTTTGAAATTGTAACAAGGAACAAATTAGGTTGAAGTTCAAACATGTTTTACAGTGACAATTAGTGAATAAGTAACTTTGGAAGGCTTTTAAAAGACATCAAAGATTATGATCGATTGTATTTTTCCAGGTAGTCTAAGTGAACCACTCAGTACATATACTTCTAGATACTGAAAAACTATGGTATTACTGTTCTTGAAGTTTCCATGTTTAGGAAATGAATAATTACTTGTTTTCTTTTTCATTCAATTGTTTTGAAAAATATTCCCCGATTTCGGCTCTTCTGAACACTTTGTTTGAGAGAAAATATGAAGTGTAAGCAATTTTGTATGCCCTATATTTTCACACGTATCCATATGTTACATTAGAAATTAAAATATAGGTTTTGGCGAATGATGATACATACAATCAAGTGCGTTATGAATTATTAAAGTAGACGTCAGCACAAGAAATTGTTGAATATATCAAAAAGTTTAGATATACTTATTTGAACAATTTTTCTTAGTATCTTAAGATAGTACTTTAGCTGTTTTTAATGAATCTTTCTTTTTGTTTCTAGTACAGTGAACATAAAAAGTGCAAACTTTTAGGTCTATACAAGCTTGTAAAGATTTTGTAAGTAGTTGGATTAATCCTGCTGTAGAAGCTCGCTTAAGTAATGTTGGTTATTGTACCAAAAAAAAACATTTTTATGCAAATATAGCTAAAGTACCATGTGTTATAATATGCTATACCTTGTTCACAAGAAACATTTTTGCAAATATATAGGTGTTAACACTTTGATTTATTCAGCAATTTCTTGTGATCATCCCTGCTGTACTAATAAATAATGCGTGTGCGTGCGTATGTTGCAAGAGATATTAAAATTCACGAAAATGTCCATTTCTACTGGAATATATATTTATATACAGATTTCATCAAAAGTTATGGTGTTTGAACTAAAGATATATAGTTCATGGAATTCCTATTTTTCCAATAATACAATTTTTTTTGACAAATCATCGAGTTCCTGTGAAGAATTTTTTCCCTAGAGTCATGTTCAAAAATTTTCGAGATTCTGTTGATCAACAACAAATATTCATTTATTCATAATGTTCTAGCAAAAATTTATTGAACAAAAAGACTTTGTTAAAGAATATCTACTTGGATCTGGTTCGTGTGGTTCAGTTTTTAAAATGGAACATAAACCAAGTAAAACAATCGTAGCCGTCAAAGTGTGTTTCAATATTTTTTAAAACGAACTAATCGAAATCTTGCATTTTCTTTCGTTTAATTTTCTAATCTAGGTTATGCGTCGAACAGCATCGAATGAAGAAAACAAACGAATCATTATGGATTTAGATGTTCTTGTAAAAAGTTACAACTTTCCATATATCGTTCGTTGTGTTGGCTATTTTATTGGACAAGTATGGCATAAATAAATGGATCAATACTATATGTTTCATTTTCTTGCTGTTTTTCTTGATCATATAGACAGAAGTTTGGATTTGTATGGAAATGATGGCGTCTTGCTTTGATAAATTACTTAAACTTATAAAAAAATCCATACCTGAATATATACTTGGACAATTAACAGTTTGCGTAAGACGAAATATTATTTTATTTTTGTATTAAATTAAATTAGTTTTGTTTCTAGACAGTAAAAGCATTGAGTTATTTAAAAGAAAAACATGAAATTATACATCGAGGTCTGTAAAATTTCGTTCGAAAGACAATTTTTCAACTTGAACACTAATTTATATTTTTGATTATTTAGACGTCAAACCTTCGAATATATTAATTGATGAACAAGGGAATATAAAATTATGTGATTTTGGTATAAGTGGTGTACTTATTGATTCAAAGGCTAAATCAAGAAATGCTGGCTGTGCAGCATACATGTCACCAGAACGTATTAATCCAACGAATTCTGATAAACCTGACTATGATATAAGGGCTGATATTTGGAGCTTAGGAATTACACTTGTGAGTAAAAAAACACGTGTCTATGTTCCCAAGAGACATAGAAAATGAAGTTCATTTTTCACGAGCGGCATAAGTTTTTCAGACGATTATTTGATTTGTTTGTCGAAAAGCTGTTAGATAATGTTTATCGTTTTCTATTTGAAAAGTAGATTTATTTATTCGAACATTGAACAAGTATGAGAGAAGCATGATGAGGATTAATTGCTTTTTATTGTTTGAAAGAACATGTGAAATTGAACGTGGCATTTTTTGAATTAAAATTCTTTCTTATGATATAGGACAAGATTTCTATAAATAGATGATCATTATTGTACGGCTTTTTCTCAAGGCAATGAGTTTCTCATGTTTTGTTTTGCTACGAAAAGTATACCGATAATTAAAATGAAGAATCTCGATATTTGAACTGTAAATTCGAAATGAACAAGAGAATTACAGAAAAAAAGTTTTGAGAGACAAACTATATAGAGTTAATATTAAAATAAAAAGTTCAAATGAACTAAATGTTCCTGTTTATGACGGTCGATTTTTGACAGTACGAAGCCCTAATAAATATTCAGCCAATTCTATGACTTGATGTATTCTAAATTCTGTAGAAAAAAAACTTGACGATGCATCTATTGAAGCGATTGCCATTCGATGAAGAGTCTAAATCTTAAATGATATTTGATTTTTTAGTGGGCTACAGATTCTTATCAAGAAAATTGAAGTGAAAAGGAAAAGAAAATTAGTCTCTCTCCTACATTGGACTTTGTTGATATTTTTCATGTTCAGACATCATTACAAAATAAAAATAAAAACAATATCTTTAGATTGAACTTGCCACTAACGCATATCCATATTCGAATTGTCAGGGTGATTTTGATGTTATGTCACGTATTGTTACCGAAGATTCTCCACAATTACCTACTGATCGTACATTTTCTGATAGTTTTCGATCTTTTGTTAATATATGGTAATTATTGTAATTCACATATTCTATTCTAAAACTTAACGTTTCTTTTCATTTCATCTACATTTTAGTCTAGTTAAAGATTATCAAAAAAGACCGAAATATGGTCCATTGATGCTTCATTCATTTTTTACTGAATCAAGCGAACAGACTGTTGATATTGCCGGATGGTACCAGGATGTTACAATTGGCTCGATTGAAAAACAACAGTAATGTTTGTGATGCTGTCATTTTTGTTTAACATTCCAACTTCTTTTTCATGTGCATTTTAATAATATATCCACTTTTCTTCTTGCTTATCTACGAGTTGATAATATTTTGTCGAGTTCATAAAACTTTCTAATGTTGTGCAACACAATTTAAAAAAAAGAAAAACATTTGCTTCATATTTTTGAGAAAAGTACATTTATTGATGTTGTTTCGTTTTCATATGAATTCAATTAATCATTGTGATAAGATAATGTTTGAATATGATAGGAGGATGTTATGTTGTTCACTCTGACGTGTATCAGTTTTCCGCAAGTAAATTTTATGATTCAATTATTAATTTAGTGGAAAACGAGTTGTATTTTGTTTTTTTTAGAAACAAATAAATGACTTATATTTGACTATTGTCAATAAAAAAGAAAAACTAAGAATTGCTTTTTATTGTTTTTATGTCAGTTGCATGATCCGGAAATGACTGCAATCATACGAAAGTGCTTTCATTCACATACGGAAGTATTAACAGTAAACTTTGAGGAAATATAAATGAAGAGAAAAGGTTTTTCAAAATATTCAAATGAATGGTTTCGCACTGTTTTTTTCTCTCCTTGACTTTTCTTCTGAATTAAAAGAAAAGAAGTTCAAATAGCAGAAAGTGAATAATCATCGAGTTAAATCAATAGTTGAACTGTGAAAATAGAGTTTCTCCATATTGATGAATTATTTCTTTTTTTTTTGCAGAAAATCGAATGACCTTACAGCAATCGTTACACGTCTTCAAATTATAATTATTTTTATATAAATATTTCATTGTCCTATTCAATAAAGTTCGCATACTCATGAAATTGTATGTGTGAAAAATAGGCAATTCACTTTTTCATGTGGATTTTCCATGCAAATAAGAAGAAAGGAACACTAAGTACATTGTATTGTATTACAAATATGAACCTCGAAACAAAATGATCCTTATTAAATTTGCATCAGTTGCATTTTGTTTGTTGGCTTTTCTTGCTGGAAGACTATTGCAGTCGGATGTTTCTTTTTCGATAACTGATACATAACAAAAAAGGGCAAACTTCATCATGTCATTCGATACACGTCAACTATGAAAAAGATGAAGTTCAGCGTTACAACAAAAAAACTATGTTAAGAATCTTTTCAGTTTCATGGCTACAAGGTAACATACGAATAAGCAGAGTTTTATTGTCACTCCTTCATTTACAAACATATGAACTAATATTACTTCAACTATTGACTGAGTATTTGTTTGCATATACATAGAGAACAATGAAACAAAACTTTTGAATGGATCGGCCGTGATTGAAGCTTTATACGTTCAAACATATATAAAATATTAATTTCACCAAATTTTGTATCTTAATCATGATGAATCAATCAAACGATGACACGGTCAAGCCTTAACTTGCTCATAGTTAAAAATGAATTATTGAAAAACAAAAATTAAACATGTAATAGTCGTAGGCACGAGAACACAGAGCAAAAATTCAATTGAAATTAAAAACAGTATCGAAGTAATGTTATCAAATAATAGTTTCATATAAATATTGATATTGAATACATGAAAATATTCATCAAACTATTCATACTTGAAAATAGGCTAAGAACTTTCAAAACAATTACTCTTGAAAGAGAATAAACAGGAAAAAAAAAGAAATTCAACAGGTTGTTGAAAATGAGATTCTTTCACACTTTATTCTATGGCGTTGGTAAAATTATCTTTTTCCCTTCAGTATTGTTGCTATTAATTGTTTTTTCTTGTGCAAACAATCGAACATGTGGTATTTTTTTGTTTTATGCAAAATAACTCTTTCAACATCGCCTTCACCACATATTAATCTATTTTCACTGATAGCATCAAAACACTCTATGCACGTCGCCATCGTTTCAAGTGATTTATTTATTCTTGTAAGTATGCTGCTTTTTTGTGCTCGACAACAAATTTCTTTCATTTCAATATTAAAAAAAGCGAAGAGAAAGGTTAACTTATGTTGAATACAAGACTTCGTATTAATAAATCTCATATTCTACCTGTTGTTGCTATTCAGCATAAATTGACAAAAAGAAATACAAAATAAAAATCGGAAATAATTTTTTTTCCGTTGTTTTCCTTTGTTGTTGATTGATTTTCATGATGAAATGAATACAATTCGAGGTGTTGTTTTGTGTTCATTGTTGGAATAATCGGCATTGAGGGAACCGTGAAAAAGAAATGAAGAAATGTTTTCTTTTTCATATTTTGCTCTTAGAAAAAGAAAAAAATAGCCTGCTACGAGGTGTTTCTTGTGACAACGAGGATCAACAGTAACGACAATAGCAACATCAGTAAAAGTAGAAATCGCGTTCGTTAGCCATAAGTGGAATCAGTTGACAACGCGAACATATACATGCTTAAAGGTAACACAACAACAATGGAAAAATAAAGGAGAAATGAGGTAGACAGAGAGCAAGAGAGAGAGAAAGACGGAGAGAGAAAAATTCTTCACATCTTGATTGAAGTTTCTTTTTGTTATTCAATCATTCTTGTATTTTATTCCGTTGTAGAGTGTGCTGCGTCGAGCAAAAGTATATAATATCTAAAACATATGCAAGTATTCCAATATTAAACATATGAATAAGAATATTTAAATTTTTTTGTATCATAATAAGACAATAGTAAACCGTAACACATTTGATTGACTCTAAAAAAGAATAGAGGAAACAAACACCACCAGAATCCCTTTTTTTTTGTTAATAGTAAATTTATTGTTCCGGTGTTCTAAGCATGGACTTCATGGGCTCAACAGCTACGGCTCAATATTCCCGTATGAGTCGTCGACCACAACAAGGTCCAATGTTGCCATCTATTGGCACATTTGATACTCGAACATCTTCTGCCCCACCATATTCTGGTTTACTTACTCGATCGCTTTCTTTGCCATGGCGCCCAGCAGCATATTATCGAACAGCTCGTGCTGAGCCAGTACAATCATTAAATATGTCAACAGTACAACCGTTTAGTTCATCAAATTATCTAAACAATATTGATAACACTAAAGTACCACCAATATTTCCATCAGCTCGTCAGGCCCTTTACACACGTTATACACCAAAAGATTGGTATAATGCTCAGATGACAAATTATTTAGCATCGGATAAAATTCGTGGCGCAGCTGAACGTTTACGTTCAGATGCTGTACGTTTAGCACGTGAAAAAGATGAGCAAGCATTTAAGAATAATTTTGAATCATCAAGACGTTTAGGTGAACGTTTGAATGACATTCAATATTGGAAGAATGAATTAGAGAAGACAAAAGATAAAATGAGACGCAAAATAGATGAAGTTGAATTTAAACGACGCGAAGTTGAACGACATTTAGCTGAAACCGAGAAGCCATTACGTATAGCACAAGAAAATCTATACGAACGTGAAAAACGTCAAGGTTTCATCATTTTTTCAGCTTAAATGAAAAGTAAAAAGCTAATGAATTTTATATTCTTTAGGTATCGATCTTGTTCATGATAATGTTGAAAGAGAACTTATTCGAGTAAGTTTTCGTAATTATAGGGAATTAAAACAGCATAGAGGACAGAAAATTTATATAGGAAGTTGATACAATCAAATTAACTCAACAAAGACTTCGGCAAATGCTTGAACGCCTTAACACGCAAAATGCGTAAGTATAGACTATTGATAATAGATCAACTATTTTATATCTTATATTTAAGTCTTAACCGAGCTTCATTACACGAATTAGAACATGACTCAGAAGATAAATTTCGTGCTCGTGTACTCGATTCAGCAGCTCACAACGTTAGAACAACATCGCGTGGTATTAACTTTTATGAAGGCATTGAATTTATCGATAACACGTAAGTTGAAATATCGTTGCCACGTCACTAGAGCGCATTTCTCAATAGTGGAAACGAAAAACAAGTTATACAGTCATAAGCTGAAAATGAATGGCTTCAGTCGATGCTTTGCACCATAATCATTTCTCGCGTAATTTCGATTAATCGGTTCTCCGCAGGATTCATCGAAATATAAAGAATAGGCGAAAAATCGAATGTATTTAACATGTCAGATACAATCGACATGTAAAGAAGAAGTCGAGCACTACTTTATCTCTCGGAAAATATCTAAAGAATTCTTCATAAATATTCGTATTTAGATGAATAGACACAAGATTCTCGAACACAATCATTGAAGTACTATAAGGTTTAAATTTTTTTTAAATATCATCCTTCTATTTATAGGATGTTTCTCGTCTTTTCGTTTTTGAATCATACTTTTTCACTACTGATAAATCTACAATAGATGATTGTCAAAATGTGTTAAATTTGCTTCTACTACATTATTAATTAATTAAAAATGATCCTAATCAGTATCATATTCAGAATTTCACACGCAAAACATGGAAATATTCAAGATTTTGAATTAGAAAAAAAAGACTAGCTATCCGAAATCATTCAACAACAAAGTTATCATATAACTTGACATGTGCTGTACTCATAAATTAATAGAGTGAAAGAAAATCATATTCCACGTCTTCCATTAGAACAGTTTTCCACATCATTGAAAACTTGTACTAAAGAAAGATCTTATGAAATGAGATCATTCAATAGCATGAATTAAGGAATGAGTCGTAAAACTTGAATCTATATATGTATTCATATTGTTTTTTCATAGCGTATCAGTACCAGAATCATGGACAAGATACACAGAAGAAAATATTCGTCGAGCACTTAGTGAAATGTCTCAATCGGATGAATTGCTCAATGCAAGTAATCAACTTATGGCAGCAACTAATAGTGATATGTGGTCACAATGGAATCATGTTAATATTTCGCTTGAAAGTCGTGTACAAGAAGAACATGTAGCGAAGCATAAAATTCAAGCTCATCTGGAAAAGGTTTCATGAATCTTTTCTTTTTAAATATTTATTTAAACCATACACATGTATTCTTAATTGATTGTTTTAGATTCTTCAAGAAATCTTCGATGTTGAACAGAATATTGAATTTTTGAAAAAAACTATTTCGGATAAAGAATCATTTTTACAAGTTGCTCAAACACGTCTTGAAACACGTACAAGACGACCAAATGTTGAAGCATGTCGAGATCCTGCTATGCATAGGTTAATAGAAAATAAGAGATGTAACAGTGTATAATTACATATCTTTAGAAATTACGTCATGAACAACGACAGATGACTTTCGAGTTTCTTTCTAAGTGTTTTTCTTTTTCATTATTTAGATTAATTCAAGAAGTTCATGATTTACATGCGGCTATTGCTGATCTTCATGGTAAACTACGTCAAGAAGAAAATGCTGTTCAACATTTACTTCGCACTAAATCAACATTAGAACAAGATTTAGCAATTAAGAATAATTCATTATTTATTGATTCGGATAAAGTTATGGGCATTCGACGTTCATTTACAATGGTTGCACCATCAAAAAGTTCAATGACGTCAGTCTCATTTTCACATCCACGTGGTCTTATTACTGTGTGAAGGAATAGTAAGAAATTTGTTTTGTTATGATTAAAATAATAGAATTCGAAAAATTTTTAAATGATTTTGTTTACGTTGAAAATTTTAGTGACATGTCTATCATCGTCTTTCAAATGAAGAAGTTAATCAGTGATACCATTTGTTTTCTTCTACACAAAATATGAAATTATGAAAAAGACATAATACGATTTCTTTTTTTCTTCTTTCTTCATCTTTTAATCTGTATTTTTATTTACTTTTCTAAACCTACACAAACGCCCTTATTTTTGCTTCTTGTACACACCTGCTCATTGTCAACTCTCTTGAAATTTTATTTTTTTTCTGCTTTTACTATCGAAGAAAAGAAGAAACATTTTATTTTATGTCGAGTTCTTTTTTTAGCATTGAGTTTTGTTCCCACTTTCAGTTATGAGCATCGAATGAGAAAAGGAAAAAGGCAGAAAATCTGTAGCCAACATTTGCTAATTATTCATCTAATTACTTAGTTTATTATTGTAAGAGTTATAAAATATATTAATAAATCTATGAAACCTATAATAGAATTTTTCTTCTAATTAATAAATACTATTAAAACCAACGGATGAACAAAAAACTTTATTCAGAGGTTTCTTAATTTCACTTTGTTTTATTAAAATAATGAAAATAGATAAAGAAAATGGAATTAGCAATGAATTTCAAAACAAAAAAAAAGTTAAATATTCTATTTGAGTACTATGCTGAACTAAGAAAATTATACAGATTTCATAGGAAATCTTACATGAGTTTCATTGTCTATGTCTAACTCAAACTTCAGTCTTTGTTTCAATAATGTCCATAAGATCCTTCCTAAAAAATTGTAATTGTGTGTGAACAAATATAAGAATGTTCTTAGCTTATGAATAGAAATACTACTCCCATGTATGAGAAATATGAGTTACACAACCTTGATGTAATCCAAAGTTTTCTTCTTGCTTTCGATCGGTAGTCTTAAGTGTTTGAGAGATTTTTTTTCAAGAATATGATAGGTGAGTAAATCTATCGATGAACTTGCTTTCTCTCGATAGCTATACATCTCTTCTATGTTTTATGTATTATTTTAAACTACTCAAATAATTCTTGTTTCGATAACTGCCATTGAAGACTTTACATGAAAATGAGTACATTTTATTTTTCAATCATATCAATTTCTGACGTTTATGTTCGTTCTACTAAAGGATGATCTTACCACGATGGCTTACGATAGAACTATTAAAATTGAGATAACCTATTCGAACTAATAGTTAGTTCATAAAAATAAAAAATCTTAATTATAATACACAGTTTGAATCGATCTCTTACGGTAACCAATCATTTGTTTTTGCTTAAATGCCGATTCATCGTACTATGATTCAGTAAATCTAACTGGTAGCAGTCTTAGAACGACCTATGAGTATCGATTGGCACGCATACGCATGTACGAACGTCTGGCATAGCCGAGTAAATTCAATCTTTGTGTGTGTGGACTCGTTGTTGAAAACTCAATACGAATTACTTTGTCAGAGTATTTTTCTTGGTTGAGACTTTCAATGTATTCCCAATGTCTTTTATTGGATTGATAAGCTGAGTTTCAGTTTTAAACTTAATCACAATCACTAAATCTTGACATTGAAGATTCTTGGGCATGAAATTTTTCGGTATATTTCTCTTGTCTTACGACTTCAATATGAATACAATTAGTGGACCTGATCGTTTACAACTATCTACTAAGTTCACAATAGATTCGAAATATACCATCACTTCTTCTTCTAATCGCATGACAACATTTTAGAAGAAAATCTCGAAAAACTATTAATTTTCGTCGGATTTTTGCGATCGAAGCAAAATCTATCGTAACTTATATGACATTAGAATCATATAGAAAAAATTAAATACAAGTTTACACTCTCACGCTGACTCATAATTACAAATATCTGTGAAAACAAACATTAAAACACCTCGTATTCTATCACTGAAATATGCAATCAAGTTATTTTGAAATTCATTGAGAATTCCCTTTGATTTGTCTAAACTTTATAACAGAAAAAACTGTCCCAAATTCATACTTACGTTTGGTCAACTATTTTATGTTCACTAATTGAACCCAACAAAACTAATGAACTCATCAATTCTTATATTCATTACAGTCATCAACGATTCTTGATCGATCTGATAATCAAAATAATAGCGAGAAAGAGCAAAAAAAGAATGCAATGTGACTGTGTCGTGCATGTCTGTCGCCGTTGACACTTGATCAGCAAGTGGTCTTTTCCAATATCCATACTTGGTCTAATTGTCTCAAACAGTTAGTTGCCTCACTATCACGTCATCAGAGTACTGATTGCGATCAACATCGACACATATATATATTCAGGTGCCACTCACACTAAGGCATACCTTAATTGGAGAGCACTCCTCCCCTACGATTTTATTTGTCATTTGCGTGAGATGCAAAAGAAAAAGAACCCGATGCTAATAATGTCAATTAACCAGCATACTTTCATTGAGCTGATTCTCAAGACAAAACACATATATACATGTCTATATATATATATATATTTCAGTTTCACGTTTTTATTTTATATACTGTTGTCAAAACACAAAACGAAAATGTATGTTTATAGAGAAGAATGAAACAATTGGGAAAAAAAGAAAAACAAGAATGATATTGAAATATAATCATATTAACATGCAATCATTTTTTGACGTTTGCTTGTAGTGTGTTCATCATTTGATGCTAAAAGTACGAATAAAAACATACCATGTAATGTTTTGAAATAATTTACTTTAACATACAATTCGAAGATGATGTTAATGGTAGTTTCTTCTTTATTGTGACTTTATTGGATAGAATATTTTCAATCGAATGTTTGATAAGCGATGTTGATGCTGATGTTGATGATGATGACGATGATGATGACGATGTATTCGGTTTTGTTTCGATTGATAAAATAAAACTGCTATTGTCATCATCACCATTATCATCATGGTCATTATCATCGTCGTCGTCTGCGTCATCGTCGTTGCCATCAACATCGGATTCATCGATTTCCTCTGATGATGGATTCGGTGGTGCCAAAAGAGGTCGATGTTGGAAAAGAAATGGATTATGATGATGGAATGAAAAATATCGTGATGTTGAATGTAAGTTTGAAGGAAGATGAGGATGATGGCTTACTGGAAATGATCTATAATACCTTTAAGATGTTTAAGAAATCGAATTCGGTTTTTGATAAAATTTCTAGTTCCAACAAGAAAAATAATTAGAAGAACACCTTACCGAGTTGATGTTAAATCTTTATTATCAATAGGATTATGTGCTGATGATGACATAGAAACATCCTATTTAACGAGAAACAAAAAATAGAAACTTTTTATTTTCTCCATGAAGAATCTAGTGGACAATCTATTAACCTGACATTTCTTGATTTCGATGCGAGTATCAAAATTTTTCTACACAAAATAAAAACAAGAATAGATGAGATATTAATATAAAACAAAGAAGCGACAATATAATTTATAGTCTACTTTTGAATGTCGTCCACTGCCACCATTGATTGATCCTGGTCGAATAGAGCCTGTTTCGTAAAATCTTGTTAAAATTTTTGAAACACATCCATGTGAAACAAGTAATTTTCTTGATATGTCACATGGACGTATTCCAAGTAATGCTAATTCAACGATTTGTTGACGAACATGATCCGGTAGTGGACGACCATTAACAAATACACCACCAAGTTGATTAACTCCTGCTTGACCTTGATAAGATATTATTGTTCAATAATATTCAATCATGATGTAAGACAATATGTATATACTACACTTACCTACGCCCGGTACGTAAAGCTTGCTTTTCATCTTCGGTACTCGTAAAGCCTTTCAATGCTGATTTGATAGATGGAATAAAATTGAGTTCTCCTATCGTGCGATTTCTTTTACATGCAAGACAAAAAAACCCATAGAGAGAGAGAATTAAAGAGAAATATGATGAGACACTATGTTTTCATTGGTTCATAATATTTATTTTTCATTGGATAAAAAAAACACGAGATGAAAAGTGAGGAAGAGAGTGATAGAGAAAAGCAATGAGAATGATAGTCGCAACTCACACGACACGCTCTTCTCACACTTTGATAGTGCGAATGAAAAATATTTCTTTAGCAAATCAGAATCTTTGGAAAGAATAATTATTAAGGCGTTCAACCATTCTAAACAACCGTTATTCCCAGGCAGTGAATCTAATATGTTAGAATGATGTGTGAAAACATAAGATTCTTACATTTTTAGAACGAATAAATTTATTTATTTACTTCAACACATAAATTATCGAGATCAACAAAAAAGGAAATGTTCAGGATAATTATGAAAGGATGAATGAATAATCATACTGCGAATAGACTAGTATTATGAGCAAGTCTCAGTATTGTTTCTTCTGTTTGAGTAAAGAAAACTTTATCAAGTATTATGATTGATATTATATTTTATGAGTTTCTATGTAGATCGTAGGGTTCAAGTCAACTCGTAGACTGTTTTATAGTTAGCTTACAATAACATGGATTTATTTGAATAACTACTGATTGACTATTGGTCTAAGCTTTTGTTGTAAGTTGTAAAACATTTAGATAAACAGAAATTACTACACGAAGAATTATTTTATTAAATTATTTCAATTAAGTTCAAATATCTGCCGTAGATAACAACCAATCATAGCTAATGTTGTCTACGGTTTATGATTACCCTATCGCACCAGATGTCCGATCGGTCGAGATTTTTACTTCGTTTTCTTTAATAGTCTTTTTTTCTGACTGTCTCTCTCTCTCTTGCTCTGTGCCTTTCTTCCTAAAAATATGAGTGTGTGAAGTGAAATATTGCTGTTCGTGTCGGTTCACTGGCGCAACAATCAGCACCAGCCGCATATGTTTCTTCAAACGTCGTCTCACTCTATTGACCACTACTGTTACTCATTCCTTTGTCATTTTAAAGAAAAGAAGAAAGACGAAAGACTACCGATAATGATTTCTCGTTGTTCAAAATGTCACTGATACAGCAATAGTGTGAGACAAGTAGCACTATTTTAATGTGATCATATTTGCAATCACGAGAATCTTAATATTCGTTATTGAACAACTGTCAAATGAAGGATATCGAATCGAATGAGTTGACTTATATTCACCTGCTAAATATGTCAAAAATAGAAAAAAGAGCGTGCGTCGGAAATTGAACTGAAGATATTCGAAGCATAGATAGCGTGTGGCGGAAATCGGGCTGACTTTTGCCATGCAATACACATGAAAACTCATTTCATGATCATCATCAGTCTCGATTAGACACTTAAATATGAAAGCGAAAGTCAATGGTAGTTTTGCTTGATTGCTTTCTACTGTGCTTGTTTGATCGTCCACGACCAGCATCTTTACAAGAGAATAAATGAGAGAAAAAGAAAACAAGGCGGTTCTCACTCATTAATTCAATCATGATGACACCTATACTTTTCCCGTAACGTACCATTAACCACCTTTATTTTCTTTTCTATAATGGTATATGTGAAACAACTTTTTTTTTTGAGCAAAACACATGCTTATTTTTTATTTAATAAACAAAAAAAAAACAGAAAACACAAAAAATTATATTATATCTTTATCTTTAGTAGTATTCATGTCACTTATGATCGGAGTCATTTTAGTAACTATAGTGTATGGCAATTGCATTACTGTATTGAGTGCTTCAGGGATGTTCAATGATAGTTTACTACCATCGATAGATTTAATTGATTCTGGTTTTGCATTCAGCAAAGGATCATGTTTTGGTTGAAATTGTTGTATCATATAAACCTATGAAATAATGAGGAAAAAAAGAAAGACAATCAAATCATTTATTTCAGAATTGTGTTTTTACTAAATCAGTTTTCAGCAAAGGAAATGTTCGTGGAGGGCTGCAGACAACAACACGCTTTTTTGATTGTAATGCCGGACGACTGGAGGCATTATCACGTAGACGATAGAGACCAAGACAAAGCCAATCTCGATGAATTAATAAGTTAACAAATAAATCTCCATATGTTGGATTCTAAAGAAAAACGAAAATCATTATGAATCGATGATACATGATCACCAACGACAATAATAATAAAAAAAAAGAAATCCTAACATCATCCCAAAATGAATCAATAACAATGGAACTATCTTGTTTTGTATCACTTGGTTCATTGGTGATCAGATTTTCGACGGGTAAAAGAGCAACGCGTGGTCGTCGTCGATTATTCAATACTTCTTTTGAACTTGAACCTTGTGTCATACCAGCACCTTCGGCTAGGATCTTTTCTAATTCGGGTGTTGCACCTCCAGTGATCAATGCTACACAATAGAAAATGAATCAATTTGAAATGAAAAAAAAGTGATTGATTACCTCGAAGAATCGTTAAAGCATTTTCATTAAAATAGGTTGCACTCATCAACGAATCCAGCACACTAATCGCGAACGATGTTCCACATGCAAATGGTTGTGTCATATAGAGATCAATATTTGGATCATCATCATCATCTTGATCCAGAAAAACGACATTCGTATCATTTTCTAAAAAAGAAAAATAAACAAAAAGGTTCTGTTTTTTTTCCATTTAATGATGCTCAAGGTTCTTCAGAGATAGTCAAGTATAATGAATGAGAATTGAGAGATGTACGATCAACGGGGAACTATCAGAATTAATATACACTACGTGATCACATACGTAACTCTTAATATGACCAGAGATATAGTCGAAAATGGTGCATGTCCTTGAATCTATCAATCCATTGATAGACATAGTGTATTGAAAAATCAAATGGATTAATTGCAGTTTTCTATGTGGTCCACAGAGAATTATCTTAATCCAAAGCATAGCCTAAAATTTGAAGTGACAAATTTGTACTTCGTTTTCATATAATTATATTGAATTTTCGATAAATAACTGCTTATCGCCGAAACCGATTTTGATTGGATATCTAACTTGTCATGAAATGAACATACTTTTTGATTTCTACGAATTGCAATAACTATCGTAAGATAATATCGTACGTTGAAAATCCTATCATTTTTTTTCTAGTCCGTGTCAATGATTCGTGAATAGAGCCATGTCCAGTTTTCTTTAGCCACATGAAACGTTCCGTGTAGATTCCATATCGATTAAAGTAGTCACTATTTTAACTCGAGTATATATTCTGTCTAGGAATCGGCTGAAAGATTGTATAAGAAATTTTTTTGAATATTGATGAAAACAACTACTAAGAGAATTTGTAAGATTTCTTGAGGGCAAATTCGAATACAACTCCAAGAGTTTTCCTGAAAAGCGGATTCGTAGAAATTTGTTTAGATTTGACAGAGACGACGATACTCCGAATGGCAATATCTTGTTTTGTTTTAGTCCTATACATACGTACTGAGTTCTGTTATAAGTGGAATAGATGTTCCATTGCGTCTATCTGTTGAGGTACATTCGGTGTCGAAACTCATGGCTTTTATATTTAATGAACATAATATGGCGGCTTTATCAGTTAAATATCGATCTTGTCGTTGGTCCTGGTGTGATGCTGATGATGATAATATAACACACATATCACATAAGTGTATATTGATTGCACGTAATGTTGCACGATCGTTTGGTGAACCCTAGCGAAGAACAGCAAATACATACGTACATACATATTTGTATACATATACGTATATGAAATAAAATAAAGTACGTACATCGACAAGATAAACTTTTGGAAAATTACAAACATGTCTCCATTCTTTTCTTAGAAAAATACTATTACCAATAAATACAATTGGTTTAAGTTCATTTTCATCAAAATTTGAAGCACGTAACGGCATAACAAAACTACGTAAACCTATAACAGGTGATGATTCTTCGGCGAATATACAACAAATAACATGATGTGATAATTCACATTTAACTCGAATATCCTATAAAAAAGAAACAAATAAATATATACTAATATATATATATATTAGTATATATGTCAGCGTTCTATCTCGGATTTCTTTCAATCTCAAATTTGCCTAGACGAAGTCAGCATGTTTCCTTTCGATGAAGTGAACTTAGAATCTAACATCGGACTAAAATTAGTTCAGATTATTCTTAAATTGATCCTTTGAAGCACATACAATGTTTGAATATGCCTAGAAACTTAAAAATAAGAATTGCAGATCGAGCTAGTTAGGCTATTGTCAGATTAATATATTAATGCGATCAATCTAGGATTCGACATCAACCAATACATAACATTAAAGAAAAGGAGTGTGACTTGTCTAGGAGACTTAAAATGTATCAGGGTGTTGCAAAACGATAGACCAACCAGCTCATGTCATCTGCAAACATCTGACTTGTACACCAAAACTACACAATATAAAATATATCTCATGTCCAATTGCTAGATTGATCGAGCACAATCCGAGTTTAGACTGAATTCGAGAGATAGGACGCTGATATATACATTTAACTATGGAAATATTCATGCATCTAAAATAGGGAGTTTAATGTATTTATTTCGTTTTACGATTGTCTGTTGCTCGAGAGTTTGTGTTGGGCACCAATAAAACATTCCAGTTGTATCAAAGCAAAATGGTTTTACTACTTGATGAATGTATGGAGCTGGAGTACTAAAAGTAAATCATAGAATATGCTTTTTTTCTATTAGAGTAATCAATCAATCAACATACGTATTAATGCTTTCAGAACGTGCTCTTGACATTTCACGTCCTTTATAAACAAACAAGAGAAGTAAAAAATAAAAGATTTTCATCGATAGCCTACTTCCTTTCATACCCCCGGATGTATCTTATAAAAAATTAAAAAACAACATAAATTAATTGGTTTTTTTTTGCTGAAGACGAATTCAATAGGAAAATACCTTCGATACGATAATGAATGCATTTGCGAATAGACTCAGGTTTTTGTTCATGATGACAATGACGACAATAATACCGAGCTCTAAATAAAAGGAGGAAAAAAATATATTCTTCAAGATTTCCTATCATAAGTCTCAATTAGAAAAGGAATATAGTTGCTTAGAGGTTCTCTTTGATTCAAATGTCACATCTACCAAAATTTCACACGATTACTGAAAAACTTACACAAAGACTTCTTCTCAGACATGTTTATACTAGATAGGTAGTTTACAAATACTCGCCGATTTCTAGCGTCGTGCATTTCTACTTAGAAGCAACTATTGACATATGCAGCAGTTTTCTTTGAGCATTTACCTGTATAATTTACCTAAAACGTCATGAAGACTTTGAAAATTATTGTATCATGATTATTTTCGATTGAAACATACTATTTGACATAACAATAAGAACTGTATTGGAAAAATTTTAAGTTCAGTGAGATTATTCAGAAATTTCTAGCAATCGAATTATGAACAAGAAAACAAATCTGAAGTTTTACAATTGATATGATTTGGAAACGACCAAGAAACTAATGATGTTCCATGAAAGATACTTTGCAGCTGTCTGTCACAATTATTTTGACCTAATTTCGTCAACTATTCTGAAGGCAACTAAATTTATGTTTTCTTTAGATCATAGCAGAAAAATATTTCTGCCGTACATTCCATAAGGTCTATGTAACTCCATCAATGGACATTGTAGAGAGTTAAAAAATGTTTCATTTAATAAAATGAATACATTTCAACTATACGAGAACTTCAAATCGAAATCTAAGATTTAAAAAAACTACCTAAACTATGTGCAGTATTTCTTTAATTAATTCGAATGTATGAACAATAAAACTTCATTTTCAAATGTCACTTCGATCTCTGACACAATTACCTCGATGCTTCTTCTGAACTTCCAGCTAAGAAGAAACCTCGTGTTCGTTTAGCAATTCGATAATATTTTGATGTTCGATCAGGATTAATAGCTAATCTTCTTTGTCCATTTTCTTCACAAACTTCAATAGCAAATAATAGTATATCGAGTTCAACGAAACAAAACCTAGAAAAAAATTCATAATGATAAATACAATATTAATAAAAAGAATAACAAAAATATTTTTGTTTCGAATTTCCAACCTGGAAGCTTCACTGAAGTTTTTCAAATCATGTACAAAATAATTTGATAATGTTTCTGTATACATTTCAAGTGAAGCACCTCGAAGATATTCTTGTAACCAAATAGATCGATTCGGGGAACCCTAAACATCGAGGAATTATCTATCGATTATCAGTAAAAAAAAGAAAGAAATCAACAACAATTCATGATCATGCAATATCAATCTAGCATGACGCACAACAGCAAACAATTTTACCTTTTCAGTCAATTTTCCAGCTACCTAAACAAAATTATCTTTTTTTCTCCTAGGTGTTCTCATTGATCAAGTTTTATTTAATAGTTATTTTATTATCTGTATGTCATTACTTGGTTGGCAATGGGAAATATTCACTTACTTCTGTGTCCGAACGCATTGCAAATATATTAGCAATCATTGTTGAGAAACCCGGATTGAGGCAACTCTCAGCAATCAATCCTAATTTTAACTCTATGAAAAAGAAAACAACATAAATATCAGTAACAGAAAAAAATAAAACATCACATTGTTTCTTATTTTATTACCAGCAATACAAACCGCTTCGTCTGTATTGTTATTCCATGCTGGAATATTCATTAGATGCATCTATAAAAATATGTTATTTATATTGGAAATCTAACTGCATGTTTTTTGTATTAATACTTTATTGTGATATTGTAAAAGTTGAACAATAATTTTTGCATCTGAATGATAATTTTTGATACTAATTACACGCATGATATTACTTGCATCTTCACCATCAGGATCAATAGCTTCTTTATTTGCAAGTATGAGAACAGCTGCAGATCGTTTTAGCTAATATTGATTGGTTTTTTTTTATTAAATAAAATCTTGTTATTTATTTTTGAAAATAAAAATCGAATCGAATCAATTACTTTAACTCGTTCTAAATCAACAGGGTCCATAACTGTGGCATCGAAATATTTTACACGCGTAAAATGACGTTTAAGTAATGCTTGAAATTCAAAATCAACTGTATGCTTTCTATATATATATATATTAGATTAGTAACTGACAAAAACAATTTCATTCTTTTATCTCGTATTACTTATCAACAATAAGTACATCAGCATCATAAAAACTATCTGAACTAACTCGATCTTCATGTAAAAAATCTTTAAGAAAATTTTCCATTGATGTGAATGTAATATGACCACAAACAAGAACAAATCTGAAAATTTCAGTTTTCGATTAAGAATATAAATTAATAACAATCGAAGATTGAATATCAAATCCTACTTTTTGCCATTTTCTAATCTATATTTTCCAGAGTACTTTTTTTTATTTGATAACATCTCGGCTAATTCTGGTATGGCACGTGCGAAAAGTGCGAGACCACCAGTTATGAAGAATATAATAAAACATTGACCGATCGTCTATAGAAAACAAATATATAATTATACATGGATTGTAGAAGATACCTAAAAGGAAATTAAAACTATGTATATGTTACCGAGACAAAATGAAAACTATAGAACAATTTAAAATATCCTTCGAACACAATTACAAACATACGTTTATTACTGCTCATAAATGTATAAGTAGACAGGTGTGTATCGTTTTATCTCAATGAAAATTTTATAAAAACTCATTTAACTTACAGAGGAAAGTATGATTTTGTTTTCTTTTTAATAACTTCTTTGTTCGACTTTTAGATGCTTCATTGGAATGGAAATAAATACTTTTTCTTATGTTTTGTTTTAATACGAATTCTTTCTCTTCATCATGCAATAATGTCGTCAAGTATAACTTCAAAACGATTGCCAGACTAATTCTGTTAATCAATCAGATGGCAACTGTCATAACTCGTTTGAAAAAATTCAGACATTAGTTTATCTTCAGCATTGTTTTATTTTTGATTATTGATTAAAGGCCATTAATCATTTTCTATATTTAGACGAAGTACTCCTATACTTTGTTATTTCAAACAAACAAACTGTCTCGTATATAGAATAGAATGACAGCTAAGAAAACGTTAAAGATAGCCATGACTACAAGTTTAAGAGGGAATTGTAGCAACCTCTATCAAATTGATTTATAATATTGGCCATTTGTCCAAATAATCAAGCATTCAGTCTTTCTGTAAACGTCATTAGAGTCAGTTGTGGATTCATGATAGATTGAAGTCTTTGATGATTAATAGAAATGCTGACAAAACAATCTGTAAAGCCACATACACAAAGCTTGATAAAACCAAAGAGAATTATTAAATACCGTATGTGAAACCGTTTAATTTCGGTGGTTCTCATGAAATAATATATGCTGCTCTATTTAATTAATAAAGTAAGCAAAGTCGAACGAAGAATTTATCCGAAAAAGAAAGAAAGAAACAAAGCTATCATAATATGTCACAAGATCAGTAAGAATTCTGAAAGCCATACCAAGCAATCCATTCTACATAGACGACATTGTACTAGGTTCTACACTATTATAGAAATGATCCTGAATAAAATAAATCATAGAATTATAAGAGAATTCAAACGAAGATTATGTCACTGATTATTGAACGTCGTTCTTGTCATCTCAGATGATTTTCGACTAACGGTGGAATATATTATTTCTTCTTTTAACATTTAATTTCAATAGATTCTTACGATGTAAAAAAAATTCCGAAATTTTTTTTGTCCTTTCTAATAAATATGATTTCCAAAATTAGTATATTATTAAAGCTATGTTTTTGTGAAAACCCAGCAAAAACAAACGTATATTTATCAATTGATTCTTAGATTAGGACTCCATGCTGGAGGAAATATCGAAGTTTTGATTTACTCTTGGGAAATTTTAAATTGTACTAAATTTCAAGTTTCCCTGCAACATATACAATCACATTCGCACACACACACACACACACACACACACACAGGCATTCATTTGTACTAACTACTACGAACTGTTCTCAGATGGTAATCGCCGTAGCCGACCGTGCTGAAAAGAACAATGAAATAAATAAATAAATAAATAAATAAATATATACATTTAGTTGTACAGAAAACAATTCACAAATTTTTAGTATCATTGTTTTTATTCTTCAAGATGCATACGAGATTGAGATTCGTTATAGTTGTAGACTTCGCTAAAATAGTTCTTATGTAAATCTTTTCATAGTACTATAAACTGATGTTTGATGGATTCTACGATAAAAATTGAGAAAAAATAAATGCACCTTCATTGTCTTGTATTTCGGCGATATACAGAATAGTTTTCATATCGAAAAAAGATTGCATGTTTAATTATCGATGAAAAAATAATTATTGACAGAGAAGCATGTAAAATTTATTATTCTGATCACGAACAATCATCACATGTACTAATTATGTTCGATGCATTCTTTATTGATTAGAAAGTCTCAATAGAATTATTCCATTCATAGAGAACGGAATAGAAAATCTTTCTATCAAAGGAATCAACTTGATGTATAAGCTAGTCATCGAAATTATGTCTTCCTGGAGATCTATCTATGAATGCCATTCGTCTAATCACATTTGTTAGTAAAGAAAATCGTGTGATTTTCTGGTCATGCAGAAAGTTTCGAATGAATTAAGTAAACAAGACATTCTATGGAACAAGTGCAAAATCAAGCATATGACACAATAAGAGAACAGAAAAATCTTTTCTCCTTCACCATGCTACTAATGTAAATGTTAATGAATCTCAATCTCCGTTATCATTAACTAAGAAAGGACGTTCTCCTCTGCATATCGAACTATTTACTTATCTATATCGTCTTACCTCATTGTGACGATAAGAAAATAGACACATTGAAAGTATGTTATTGATTGTGAATTTGCATAGTTTTGAAAGAAATCGCCTGAATTTTCAACCTATATATATGCATATAAAAATTGTGCTATTTTTTTCTGAACAATAAAAAAAACAATGATAATAATACCAGATGAACGAATCCAGCTGCCGATAACCATACAGTAAAGAGAAGACATAGCATACGTGTTAAACGAATTGAATTACTACTACGAAGTATGTGCAGAAATTGAAGTATGTCAGGAATATTCATAATACGTGCAATACGAAAGAAACGCATTCCTATAAAAATTAATTAGTATGCAATGGCATATCATTATACATACCGATCCAATTTCTTCCAAGAACAATGGCAGTAAACGATGGTGGAATAGTGAAAAAATCAACCCATGAATGAATATCCAAACACCAAAATCGAAGTTTATCTTGTGCAGCAATGAACTACGAGAAAAATTTGGTGAATTATTTTCATTTGCTTTTTGTTTTAATGAGTAGATCATACTCGAAGGAAAAAATAGAAGAGAAAGAAAATATTAAAAATTAAGTCAATTTGTTGCGTGATACTTTGTGTCCATACTTGACATGATTCAATCGGTCTGGAAAAAAGAATGAAAAAAAAAACGAAAACATAAATTGAAATCTCAAAAATTCTTTGCCCGTATAAATCCATTCTTACTGTGTGTTAACATCATAGAAATATATAAATAGCGAAGCTAAACTTAAGACAACCACAGTAATAACCTATAATAGCAATCTGATAAAACGATCATTCTGTTTATTTCTATCATACGTACAAGAATTTTTCCAGGCAACTGTTGACCCGATATTAATTTAGCTGCATTCTCTTTGATTATTGTCGCCCAATTACGTTCATTCATAGTATCAAATGAATATACTACTTCTTGTTTATCACTATTTGATACTAATCTACATGTTCGATGTCTCATTGTTGGTCCACGCTTGTAAATTAGAGCTCCACAACGCCATAGAAGTATAGCAACAACACCAATAAGAAATGTTGCAAGGCTTGACAATAGAAATGCAAACCAATAACGTTCACCTGAACATGAATCGGCTAGAGTTGAACTACTAGTCGGCAAATTCGTGCTATCCGTGTCCATGAATAATTGTTAAAAGTTCATTGACTAAAGAAAGAAAAAAAAAGATTTAACAAAACAAAAAAGCATAGCTCCCGTTAAAATGTTGTGAATAGGAGCTAGCTAATATTGAATAGTTTTCTTTTTAGATATATTATCTGCTTCGCCGATAGTAATAAATCAAAGAGAAAGTCAATCGATGTTATTGTAATTTGGTCCAAGGTCCAAATGAAAACAAAGAGTAAAAAAGGAAAGAAGAAAATTTTCTTTATTTACATCTATGTAAAATTGTTTCTATCGATCATTGTTCGTCTCTTCTTTTCTTTATTCTCCTTTCAATCATCAAATAAAAATAATAGCAACAATGACAAACCTATGAGCATTAGCTGAATATTAGACAATGTCTATAATAGCTTGAATCTTGTTGGCAGCTGTCTGTAACATGAAAGCATTGTGAAAAAGAGCAATACTTAGAGTAAAAGAAAGATATACGAAGCGATAGAAAAGGAAAAGAGACCTCCCCCTCTTTATTTGTAATAATGCATAGGCATCATTTGGTGGAATCATACAGCAGTTCGCTTCCAATCGCGATGTTTTAAGAGTAACCGCTTTTCTCCTCCCGCGCCTTATTAATATGCTTATACGACGGCATAACTATAGCAGTAACATCAGAAACAACAACAACAACAACTCGACACCGGTCTTTTCTCCTTCAATGCACAAAGTGGAAAGAAAGAACAACAATTACTCTAACTATACTACCAACAGAAGAAAACATAAATGGATCTGTAGGAGCAACGAGAACAAGAACAAGAGCAGGAGCAAGACGAAGCAGAAGTAAAAGACGAAGGAGATACCATGATATCATCTCTTTTTGCTTAGGTCATATTTCTGTATCAAATGTATTTGTTTTTTCTTCTGTTTCTTTCTTCTTTTTCTTTCATTCACAGCAAGGACATATCTGTTAGAAAATGCCCGTGGAAAATAAATAGCACTTATCTATAATTCAATCATGTATATTTCCATATGAAATAAGAAAGAAACTCTAAAGAATTTGTACCAATAAATACTAATAGATTCATGTTGGGTATTGAATGATTATAAATATATATATAATAATGTCAAATTATCTCTAATCAATTTTTTTATTATTGATAGAGAAAAAAAAGAAAGAACAATCACAGCCGACTATAGAGACAACATTTGATTTTAGTCTCAATTAGAACATTATCTTATCACATTGTCTTTTCTATTCTTGTATTTATGGTGGACATGAAACATCTGAATCACATTGCATCTTCATGAAATTATATCGAAGACCTCTGGGACATGAAGATGTTGATAGTGTTAAACCAATGCATTGAAAATAACGACCATATTTACAATTAACTGAATCAGCATATATGCCTGGAGCTGGGCATGCAAAATAGGCTACAACAATCAAATAAAATAATGGATTAATCGTGCTATAGTATTTTTTTTGCTTTTCTCTTACGTGCTTGACAACATTGACCGCTGATACCGGGCGAACATCGGCAATAGGCAAAAACTCCTAAGCCGTTTGATTTTTCTTCGCAAATACCACCATTTTGACACAAACCAGGTGTACACTGACTAGGTATACCTTAAGAAATAAATAAATTTTATCTCAATCAAATGTAGAGAAAAGCGAATATTCATTGTCCTACCTATCAATTCACAATTCGAACCCGAGAAACCTTTAAAAAATAGAACAGCAAATGCTGCATTTAGTTTTTCTTTCTTACGCAAAAAACAGTTCGATACCATTTAAACATAAACATTGCATTTCAACTCCATTTTCGAATGATGGCGTCGGATTACAAGTACCACCATTAGCACATACTACGTTTTGACAATTTGTTTGGCCTAGAAAATTAATCACTCGAAGATGAATACTTATGGAAGGTCAACTCTTACCAGTCGATATCTCACAGTAACGACCTGTGAAGCCAGCTAGACAGATACATGTTGCTGTTGCGACATTGTAAATACCTAATTATATCAACTACAAACGTGATTACACTATATAAATCTTGTTATGTCACCTACCACCGTTGAGACAAATGCCAGACGGTGGCACTGTTGTTGTTGGAGTTGTTGTTGCTGGATTATTATCTATAGTCAGACAGATATTTACCAATTATTCCTTATTATTTCTCACAATTAAGTTATCGCTTATAAATATTCACATAAGACCATATGTTTTTTTTCCTTACTTACCTAGGCAAGGCCCAGGATTAATATAATTATTATTTGTACCATTGCTGCATCCACAAGCATAATAGAGGTTTTCAAAAAATGACATTTCAATACAAATTCCATTGAGACCACAATTAATAGAATCACAAATGCCTATGACGATCGATTCAGATAGAATAGATATGAAATTTGATGCCAAAAAATAGTATATACTTACGACAAGGCCTATTTATTTCTACATGACCATCAGGACATGTACAAATAACATTGTTGAAATTATCTTGTGCTTGAATGCATTGATAATTGGGTGAATTAAAACTACCACCCAGTTGACAAGGATTAGTATTACATTGAACTAAATAGGGAATTCAAAAAGTTTAAAGAAATAAAAAATAACTACTTTTTCAACCTGCTAATGAAGTTTTCATTAATGCAGCAATTATGATCATCAATGATATGATAGAAGTCATGTTTTTTTAATAATTTCAATTCGAAAGAACTATTTTGTTTTGTTAAAACATGAGATTTTATACTCTCATTCTTTTGTCCCACGCCATCAAATCATATTTGGAGATCTGATTTCGTTTTGGTATTTTTACCTTGAAGTATAATGAAGAGATTCATCATATATGTCCATGTTGTATATTGACATCAACAAGAAAATACGCTAAATACCTTGAGCCTATACGTGGCACTTAATATCATATTTAAATTTGCTTTATAAACTATTGATAAATCAATGAGAAAAGGATGAAAAACAATATTTTTCAATGTCGCTGTATGTAAAGAACAATTCATTGGCATACATTAGAACTTGTGCCATAGTTATTCCAGATATCTAGAAAATAGATCTTCAACATCATTTTACATCATATATTGATGGATTACAACATAATATATCAGATTGATATTCAATTCATTATAGAAAAAGACAGTTCTATTATCTAAGTTTAATTCAGTCCATCAGCATGTTTACCTCTTACAGTTTTTTCTTGCATAATGCGTTAATTGTCCTTCAGCCCATAGATCTATTTCATTGTATAATACATTACATTTTATGCAATATGATTCATTGACTATGTAGACATTCATCATTATACAATGGTACGATTCCATAATTTTCCTGTCATTCGTAAAATAATACATCACGTACTTATATGATTGATATTCATTGAAAAAGACAACTATTCAATCTAATTTTCACTACGTATACATCTACTGACTGACAAATACATGGAAGAATTTCACCGTCAAGATTTAAAAAAATACTAAAAAAAACCAGTAAGATATACATGAATTTTTCCCAAAAAATTGTGTCTTTTTACATGAATATAGATTTACAAAACATTTCATGATGCAATAAATGAAAAACAAATGACTGTAATGATAAACAGATTCGATTTTGTTTGTCTAAAAAAATGAAAAAAAAAGGAATCAATCTATTCGATGAATAAGTATTTAATTCAAGTTGAAACATATTCTCATATATAATTATCGGCGGTTTTCATTCGATTGAAATCGTGTTAAGTATTGTTTAACTTCTCTCTAAACTTATGAATAATTATAGATATGATCATGAACAACGAAGATATGCAATACTTTATGTTTTTCAGCGAGACATTGACGTAACTTTTTCATGTAGATATGATCATTAAGCATGACAACATCGCTGCCAGTTAAATCTTGAATACGTTCTGCAATATGTTTTTCTATTTGATTATTTCTATGAAAAACCATGTCATCGAAAGAATATTTTTGTTCATATAACGATGATGTCTTACTTTGGTAATTGAAATGGTATGGCATAAGCTCGACGCGTTTCATCTAATGTATTTTTGGGATTGAAATTTTTAAGAACTTCTTCAATGATTTCCAAACGACGTTCTTCACTTAAGCTACTTGGGATTACTTTTGACATTTCCATACTTTCTTTATTTTGTCGATGAACTTTTGTTAATGAAATATCTTTTCTATCGAAATCATCTTGTCGTTCGCTAATTACTACAATTCTAATAATCGAATAAATCGAAGTCTACTTGAATTTTCAATTCAATTTTAATATCGATCATACTTGAATGGTATTTTATTGAGTATTTCGTCGATCATGTCGTCTGAGAGTGTGGCATCACAATTCTTGATAGTTTTATCATGTAATTGTCGTAGTCGAAGAAGACTTTCATTTGGTAATTGAAAAGACGGAGCGCATATTGATAGAAACCTATCAGCACGTGTAGATGATGTCAAAGATGACGGTAATGGCTTTTTTTTATCATCGTCCCGTTCTTCTTCTTGTGAAAATCGTAAATGTTGACGTTGTCGTCGAGTACTCAGTGTTCGTAGTGGTGTGATTTCTTCCCGAGCCTCTTCATTTTCGTCATTGAAATTATCCATTACAATGTATCAAAAATTCGAAATCATGAAGAGAAAATGTGAAAGAAAAATGATTATCTGCTAACTGATAAAAGAAAGAAAGAAAGAAAGAAAAACAATCGAAGATTATATTTCACAATAACAAAAAAACAATAGCAACTGTTTAAACGTCTTTTATTTCTATTCAAGCAATTTGCAAATGATATATTCAATAGATTCGAATAGATTTCTATACACATGCAATACTTCAAATTAGAGACCAGACAAAGATACACTCATTCGATTCTATTTTTCAAGTTTGATAACCGAAGATACATTAAGTAGATGTCATTTTTTCAGGTTTCTAAATCGCAAATATGTTGATTAATTCATTTTTACAAACATTTAACTAGGAGTTCTATCGTTTTTCACCGCTGGAATATCTAATTATGAGAATAACAATAAACGTATCATAAGTGAAACTACGTAAACATATTTTATGTGATCAACAACCGGCAGTGTCATGTTTAAAATTAATTATGTAGATCATCAACGATGTGAAAAAAAGCAGAACTATATAATCAGTAATCAAATCTGTAATCTCAAAAGCTTGTTTTCTGTATCATCGATTTCACAAAAAATAAACAATCTAATCATCAATAGCAATAGTAAACATGATAATTATTATCATGTATTAACAGACAAGTTTCAAATAGTATTTTTTTATCCTGAATCATTACATATTTTTACTCATGTCTGATAGCTCATAACAAGAATTTATTTATAATATTCATTTATATTACATATGCATGCATATTAAATTCAGTTAAATCAATAATAATTATTCAATAATTGCAAAATATTTACAACTTGCAAAGTTTTAAACGAAAAAGGAATGAAATCAAGATTAATCTAAAGATTCGAAACGAGAAAGATTGTTTTATAAATCAATTTAATTCATTTTTATTCTCAATCGTACAGATGATCTGTTTGAGTACATAAATGTTCGAGCATGATGAAATTCATGATCTCTGTTTCACCCGTGATATTATTCTCACAAAATCGGATGTTGCTTTTTTTTTTTATTCATTTCTATTGTAAATTGTTCAACAATACTAATTAACTTTCTAGTCATCAGTGGCAAATAAATACCAATCTTGTTCTATTGTTATACATATATAATAATGAAAACATTCAATATGTTGATTTTGTTTGCAATCAATTTTTATGATTCTTTTTCAGTGCAAGTTGCTCGAATAAGTTGCCAGCATGACTAAAAAGAAATTACTCATTGACTTATGATAAATTCTAAGAAATTGAAATTCCATATTTTTAGAAGACTGATTTTTACTGCTGTTTCTAATCAAATTCATGTTCAATAATCGATCGTTTACATTTTGCAACTTGGCAAAATCAAATAATGTCATCTGTTGTCACTGAACATGATTCTGATCAGGATTACATGAATATCTCTTTTTTTATCTGAATCTGTAATATATATATATACGTCTGTATTTAATAGTCTGTCATGCACGATTCAAGATAAATCTCTGACTAAACCATGTATCCAAAGACAATTCGAGTACTATACAGTAAATAAGACAATCAATCAATAAACCAACCATTTCATATATTTGTTCATGTTCCGTGGTCATCATCCATTACAAAAGTTGAAATCCGAACAGAGTTTTTCATGTTGCTTGATTGATAATTGTGTTTATGTATCGATGTTTGAACTTAGACTTTGATCATTTCATAGGTTCATGATAAAAATTCACATTTAGAGTAAAATATGTCACGCAGTATCATCATCGGAAAAATATCCCATAATTAAGAACCTATTAACGGCACTGTATCTGACTAGTTCGCATGACAGTTATCATCAAAATAAGACAAGTCTATTTCGATATTATATCCTGTGGAAGTCATTTTCTAAAATAAATTAGCGCATTATCAATAATTAACATAACGCATACTATTTATTTAAAGAAGTTCGAATTTATCTCTAATTCAATGGCAATCATTTACATATATATATATATATTAGTACGTAGAAAAAGTCTTAAGAAACTTTGTTTTACAAATTTTCTAAGCAAATCTCGTTGGTCTTTTTCTTTTATTCAAGCCCTTATTCGACAACGAACTTTCACCAGTCCTATTCAGGTATTTTCATTCATTCTCACATATTCCAACCGTATGAATATTAACAGTCGAGTGAATTTTTTCATATTTTCATCCTATATAGTGCACATCATCGATGATCTTTCAAGATTTTTGTCTTCTCAGCGCTATATCATCATGAATCGATTGAATATAATAGTACACAAGATAGATGGTAACTACTTAGATCATTTTTTTTTAAATATACAATTCTAATATTGTTTAAAAAGTCAATATTGTCGAAAGAAATGATGAGAATATCAAATATTAGAGAAATTCGATTCTAAATTCTGTGTTGTACATCCATTGATTTTATTTCGATCAATCATTCGCAAAATTCATTTATAAATCATTCAATTAAAGTTCAAGGATTCAACAGTAAACGAGACGGACTATTTCAATATAAAAGAATCATAGTTAAAATAAGTTTGAGAAGATTAATACAAACGAAAGAAAAATAGCTCGTTCGATAAGCTTAATGTTTCCATTCGAACGCTGGCTCTTTTCTTACAGCATTCGAAGTAATCTAGAATGAATAGTACGTATTTTACGTTATTGTTTTATATTTCTAAAAACACATTAGAAATTTTTCTAAAAATAATGTATGTCCTCGAGGTAAGGCAATGTCTAAATGTTTACCTTGAATAATGTTGTTTTTTTCAAAAACAAAAACAATTACTTGTTCAAATTTTTCATTATCAAGAGACGATCGTGAAACAAAATAAATAGGACAATCGGAATCGCTTTTAAATTCTTGTTTAAATCAAACACATTTTAAGGGAAAGCCTTTTCCAAGGAACAAATCGTTTATGATTTGTTCCTACGTAGGTACTTTTATTCAAGTTTTGATCGGAACCATTGACTCTCTCCTAAATATTCTTCGACAGGTAAAATTTCTCAAATGATATTTGATTTCACTTTCGACAATGATGACAAATATTCTATCGATTTTATTTGATAAAACTAGATTTGTAATAGAGAACGATAAAAATCTTCTACTATTTTTTTGAAACTCATAAAGACCTATGATGTAAAATGGAATTAACCCCAATTGGGAACATTCTTAGTTGCAAAAAATTTGTCTCTAACTAAGTCAGAATAAAACATTATAATATCATAATTTATTAAATACATAATCATCTGAAAAATAGTTTCATTTAAACATATGAGAAATAAAAGAAAAGAATACATAGCACGAAAGAATCATTACTGAGTGGAATCATTTACTTTCACACATTGTTCACAGTTGACAGCAGGTTCCATAGTGTTAATATTACCATCAGTATAGTCTGGAGGGTGGTAAAAAGCACCGAATCAATATTTTCATTAATTTTTTTTTCATTTACGGACATTGAAAACTGATTCTTCCGCGTGATATTGTTAAAAGTCGTGCTCATCACGTGAACATTGAATGAAACGGAAAATGTGAGGATATATTAGTAATGCCCATTTTTATTCTTTTATTGAATACTTCAACATGATTGTTACTGCTCGAAAAACGCTCAATATTATGGAGACCCTTACATTGTTCATTCGCTTTGGAGACGACGCACACGCACCGCTTATACATTTTTATTAGAATAAACCCAATTATTCGATATTAAATAACGTTTTAATAGGGATGGATATGATATCAGCAGAGAGCCTGCCGTAAAATATAGGCATACAAAGTTCTTAGCTTGAAAGTCAGTTAACAAAAGTTGTTTAAGCGTTGTTGTATAAAGAATACAATGTCGTGAAGTATATTAAAAAGTTTAGTGTCGAACATTTTGCTAACAGATTGACATTCAATACAACCGCAAAAGTCATTTTGTATCCATTCTTATCTTGCTGTTTAAGAACCTTAGTTTTTATTGTGTGAGAAAATAACTCATTGTGTTCAGTTATTCATTGTGAATCTCTTGTCGTATCACGTATAAAATATTTATGACTGATTCGTTAAAATGGAAGTAAGTGAAACATTAACAAGAGTATTTTACGACAATTATTTCTACGAGGAATATAATTTTTATGTGAAGTTGGTTTTAACTAGCTTCTGAAAAAAAAGAAGAGGAATATTACAATGTGAAATTTTTCTGTTGTATAGTTTCACACGTCGATACAGTCAGTCATCATGTAAAAACCAACTAGATCAAGTTTCTCTAACATCCGATGAACTTCTGAATGCTTTCTCAAATCATATAGTTTTGATCGTTGATTTAAGAATTAATTAACAAGAAACGGCTAAGCTTAAGACAGTTGTAATCCAAAGAACCATGTACCTATATGAAGAGAAATTCTTAGCAAAGATGTAGCAAGATGATTGAAGTCGCATTCACTATCGAGCATACTATACAGTTTGTGATGCTGCGTTGAAACAACAAGAAATTCATTTATTCAGTTGATGTGAAAACTATTCTACGTGTAATAAAATAGAACGAATCAGTCATAAATGATCGATTCTAATTTGAGAACATAAACCAATTTCGGTTGAATTTTTAATTGCCAAACAAATATTGTATCAGTTCGTTAAGGATGATAAAAAGGTTCTCATCGAAAGTTTCGCATGTATGAATCACCGATTGATTTGATGACACTCGTAGAAATCGAGAAGATCGTTTTTCCCCGGAATATTTTCAATCCATTAAATTTTCATCATTTCCGATTAAGTATTTTTGTGGAATTCTCGTTACAAAAAATGTCTGTTGACACCAATGTATTTATTCTTCTTCCGATGTAATACATTCAATTATAGATGTATCTCATGAAAAACAAAGGTTAGAAAAAGCAATACGTCTGATTTTTCATACCCCCATAGTCATGAATGTTGCAAAATTGAAATAGTCAAAGATCTATACTGAATTTCAGGTAAAAGACATAAGAAAAATTCGAGAACAAAAATTATTGAACGAAATAATTTTTCACGAGTTTCATGTGTTTTTATACATTGAAGCAATGTGTCAACTAAATTAGCGATTCACACTCGAGAATCTTACCTCATCGGATGTGACATTTGTATTATATATGTATTGATGGCATTTGCTTTTCTTTCTTTCATATTGAAGAGATATTATCGATGAAGTTATCCAATGTAAATTTACAACAGACGCATTTTTCTTGCTAATCATTCTATAGAGAAAAATTATTGATATTGTGAATGAAAATCAGCCACCATTGTGTGTTAAGGGAGATTTTTCTGGATATGACATTCTCTTCTAATTATTTTTTTAATTCGTTCTATTATGTTTACATTCATCCATTTCGTATGTAGTCTTTCTCTATGCTAATCAGTTGATGTTCTTTTCAGAGGAAGAGTCTCTTGAGCTAAACAACGACGAAGTAGAAAAGCAAAAAAAGAAAATAACAGACAATGTGCAACTCTGTTCAAACATATTCACAATGAATCATAATTAATTAGATTGTTTTGATGAGATTATCATGATAGTCACGAACAATGAATATTTAATTGTGATATCTTTGTGGAATTTTAAACAGTCTGATCTTTGATGTCTATTCACTTCATGTAAACCTGAGATGTCTTCGATTCATTTTTTTTCTTTTTTCTTTTCTATCAAGTTTTTAATCGATCAAAAAGTTTGTATACATGTTGAAATTATTTCTGTAGAAAAAAAAATATATAAACAATCGACAAAATGAACTGATTGCATGACAGTCATTTGCATATATTAGTAAAACAAGAATTTTCTTTTGTTTTAGTGTCAAACGAAAACTTAGTTTATAAATTATCAAAAACAGATATTGAAAGTTTTTGATAGGTTTTTACTTTTGTTAATGTTAATTTACAGATGTCTGTTACATATATATTTCAATTATATTTCAATTCTCGAGAGATGTAAAAATATTGACAGTGTCATTTTAACTTCTGTTGCCGTCATGATCGAAGCTTATTATATATATCTTATTGAAGTGTAGAGAATCATTAGTTTTTCTATGAATATGCTAAATTCAAGCTTCTGTTTATTGTTTCCCTTCTATATACGTATGAATCGGGTGAGAAATGAACTAAAAACGAGAGATTCCTTTATTTACTTTGCCTAGATAAATATATTTTTTACATTTATTTAGTCTCGTAGTAGGTATTTCTAGATTTGAAGAACGATGTGTTCACTTCTTTTTTTTCAACGCAAGCTATATTTACATGAATAGCATTTTATTTTCTTAAAGTATGTAGACTGACTTCTCGTTCTTCTCTGCTTTTTGACTTTTAGATTTAAGTATATTCACAAGGATCGCTATGTATCTTGCTCTACTATTGTTCTTCTTCAGTTTTCTATTGCAGGTAACAATCGAAGAATTTTATTTATTAATATTCCATTTTAATTTCATCATAGCACACAGTACATGCGGAATCATACGTTTCGGCAATTCCAAAAACTAGTGGTGAAACTCTTCAATTAAATAAAATTCGACGACTACGACTTCCACTTACAGGTCGATCATTATTACCAATATCATCCACGAACACTGATGGTACTGATTCTACCGATCATGAACCAGGAAATGGTAATGTTGGCAGCGATGAATCAGTTGATCTCGTCAAACGACGTTATGGTGTACCATTATATGGTCGACGATGGATACATGAAAAACGAAGAGTTCCCCTCTATGGTTAAATAATTAACACATACTCGTATTTTTTGACCATCATTAATAAAAATGAAACAAATGAATATAGTTATTTATTCTATAGTCTTAACATTCAAAAGAATTCTCGACATAGAACAAGCTTATGTTCTTGTAAGAAAAATATTTTCAAGAAAACAAAAAGCATATTTAAATTTCAACTTGATTGATAAGGCATGCAACATAAGGGATCCAAACAGTGGAAATCAGATCATTGAGATTAACATATTAGTGATATTGTTTGTAGAAGTTAATTGTAGAGTAAAATATTCTATTGAAACCATTTTCATTTTTCACTGTATTCTAGTATGTTATTTGATATATGTTCGTCAATATCTGAAATGTAGTTCTCGATTAGTTTTATTTTGTTTGCATATGAATGCATTTAATATTGATTGAAATATTTAACTGAATTTATTATATAACACTGACATTAACTCTCACGATCTATGAAAAATCATTCTTTATGATCTTGAATAGAACTGATCGAAAAAGAATGAAAGAGCCTTATTACTGCGGAAGTCTGATGTTGAGATTGTCTCAAAAATATATCAATTTAGGACGAACATTGTCCAACAATCAATAACATATACTGGATATGCACAAAATATTGTCACAAACATCAACTCTTTGTTTTTAATATAATAGTATTCATACTTATTAGTTGACGAAGGTGAAACAAACGACAAGTTAATTGGTTGTTAGAGAATTCTACATGTACTTATGATAATTATCAGTCTAAAAACTACCGTCATGAGAGTAGCTCCTTTCTTTCATGCCACATTTTTAATTAAGTTTCACACTCCTTGGCGATACGCAAGGGACGTTCTATCATATGAACAACGGTGTTCATTAAAATTAAAATTTCAGATTCTTTTACATGGATTTCACGCAATATTCTATTAAATAATTAAACAAAACTTTTTCGGCCATTCAGACATTTCATAATATACTTAATGTCTACGAAATGTAACGAACG
>OENT01001165.1:0-54521 GCA_900239685.1 Rotaria macrura | reverse complement strand
ATATTGGAAACATTGTGTTTTTTGTCAAATCGAACCAAGCGATAAAGTTTTAATTGTAATGTTGATTTTGGTTCAAACAATTGTGTTTGCCAATTATTTGATGATGATTTCATTGTTGAGAGTAAAAGAAAATCATTGAATAAAAATGCTAATAATTCTTTTCCACCAGGTATCTAAATAGAATTCCTATTAGCATTGATGCTTTAGAAAAGCAATATTTTCTTTTCTTTCGTCTATTAGAGCTCATCAGATCCGTGTTCGAAAACTTGAATCTGATGTGTTCGAATACCAATATATCTCACCTTCGTCACTAAACCATGTAACAGTAGTTTTCGTTGTATATGATATTTATTTAACGAATTAAATTGTAACAATTCATCTAATAAGTATCCGTCCGAAGAATTGTCATCGTTACCAAATAGTAAATGTTGTTGTAACCAATCCAATCGTAAACTACTTTCTTGTTCGCTTATTTGTTTATTTATTCTTTCATTTAATTGACGAGCGCAATTAAGTGCTTCCTTTAATGATTGATAGTCTGAATGATTGATTAATGTATGCTTAAGGACTTTTTCAATAAGTAAAGGATAACGTGTAACACGTTGAATAGGTTTCGTTAAAAAGCCATTCAATGATAAACCACCGGTTTTATCTTGAAATGTTTTCAATGATACACGGAATTGTTCATTCGAATCAAGTTTTATCTGCAAGTTTTTATTTGCTTGAGAACGATAATTACAATATTGAAAATAATCATTGGCCATATTTGGTAAATGAGAACAAAGTATTTCCCCTATTTTCGTTGATTCGTCTATTGTCATTGATCCTATTGCTAGTTGAGAAGTCTCAGCGACAATACTATCATGCATGTGTTCAATATTTGATCTAATTGTTAAATTATGCGTCGATGGTGAACGATGCTGAGATCCACTCCGATGCTTTAATCGAAGAATATTCGGTGAATTAGAAACATCGGGAGTAAATGAACGATGCCGATGGTTGTTAATAACTTTTGTCGGTAGCTAAAAATGAAAGTAATTCATCAATAGTAAGGCCACATAGTTTCAAACAACTCGCAATATATATTTCGAATTCCAACATTTGAAATGAATTAGCAATTCAAGTACTTCGAGCAAACGAGTAGTTTGTGATAACATTTATATTTGCTAGGTTTTCCCGTATTCTTTAGCAATCGAATTTCTACTTCAGGTTTCTAATACTTGAAGAATCGTCAACATTTATCAACTCAACTCGAATTGATGGAAAAAAATAGAAAAGCAAAAATTTGGAAGAAAACAACACGAGAGGAAACAAAAATAATTGATGAAAACGATAATGGTTAAGATGCCTATGAATAACGAAATTTTGTTTTTCCAATTGGTGTCGATTTATACGAGAATATGGTTCACATTTGTCGTTCTTATCATATTCAGTCTTTACGAAACCATAGTCACATTAACACTTGAGACAATCAGAGGTGTTCCAACCCAGGAGACAGGATGATCCCCTACTCATCGAAAATGATCGTTTACTTTTTTGGTGGGAAATCGAAAAATCTTCTTTTGTTTACTTAGTTTTTATAAGTGCAAAAGCATTGACTCGTTATTGAAAAAGGAAGTAGTAAAATATTCTGTCTTACTAGAAATGACCAAACAAATCACTTTCAATTTCGACTAGAATACCTATAACTTCAGATTGATTAATTTTAAGCCTCTGAATCTTGTGCAGTTTAGTAGATATTCAATCAAAATTTACTGTAAACATTTTACAGATAGATTTTTTTCAGAGAGGTTGATTGAGAACCTTTGAAAGTGTCATGCCGAAATATGATCGAAAAGCACAGAAAGCATTGTTTTCTTTATCAGAGCATGAGAGAAGAGAACATTTTTTTGAAGCTTTTCATACAGAAATAAGATGATGGTGACACTACCTTTTGATTGTCCTAAGTGCATGCAGAATATCGTTTTAAATGACGAATCAAATTAAACCATCATTTCTGCTTGATCAATATATGTCCGAATTTGATAAAACACGACCTCATCAAGAAATTTCTAGTTTATACTGTGCGTGAATGTGACTTTTATATACATATCAATCTAGTAAACGAAGTTTGATTGATTACTGCTAATCATAATCATGCGGTTAATCCGAATATTTTAAAAAGAAAAACACTTAATAACACGATGAAATCAACTCGAATTAACTACCAAGTCGAATAACGTTACTACTTGGATCATACGAAGAACGGGAAATAATTTTTATTAAACTTCAATGTTTCTTTTTTTCTTTTATCATGTGATCTAATAAGACTCTAATTATCTTCAAGTATATTTAAAAATTTCGATTTTCGACATTTTTCTAAAAATCTACGCAACTTTGTATCACGGCGATATCGTTGATGCCATCAAAGAAAGTTTTAGTAATATCAATTCTACTTATGGTGTATTTCAACGTTACAGGTGTATGAAAGTAGAAATCTTCATCTATAGCAAGACGGGAAAAAGAATTTCGTCCGATTTCTATTAGTAGAATACTAGATCAATGGAGACTACAATCAATATTGGTGCAAACAAGGATTTGGAGTGTGGATGCAATCGTTGGGTTCGACTGTGGGTGCAGATAAGAGTAAGCATGCTGATGTGTTCTGGGAAGGAGTACGCATCTGGTTGTGGATTACTTCGATTAGTATATAAGACCATTATTCACTGATAACAATCCACATCCATACTTATACTCACGCCATTAAATATCTCAATTTCATCTCTAACTCAGAAAAATTTCTCTGTTCGTTGTTCTCCCTTTCATTAAATAAATTGTCTTCATTTATCTCGTTTTTCTTCCAGCATTTTCTATCAAACGCTAACGAATCTGTTTCCACGACATACTATTGATGACATAATCGAAAATTGTAGTGGGATATGTAAGTTAAGTGATTGTGAATTTTGTTCCTAGATCAATTGAACTCCCTTAAATTTACGTTCCAGAAAAGTTTCCTTTGAATAAAAATACGTTCAGTAGTACACTGATAGATATATATGTTCTCGTGAGAAAGCTATGAAATAGTTTGGATAGTTGTTCTATGTCGCTTATGATTTGTCATTGCAAAGTACAAAGTAAGAAAAATAAATAAATTGCGAGCAATGAATACAAACCTGAGCTGCTACAGTAATATTTGACAAAGATGCTGATCGAGGTGTTCGCATCATAACTTCGTTGCCATTCGAAGATACTTCTTCTTTATAATCTACTTGTTCGTGTAATGCTTTCAGAAGATTACTATTAAGTTCAATTAAATTATCCCAATTAATAAACATTTGATCGATTTCATCATCATTTATAACTCGCGCATTATTCAATGGTCTAATAAAATGATTTGTAACGGTTAATAAATCATCAACATAGCGTCGTTCGGTTTCAATTAATTCTCGAATAGCTGATATTCGTAGTGGATTACTCGGAGAATTTTGTAATGAAGATTTATCATTTATGTTAACTGAAGCAATCGATATATCACCATCGGTTGATATTGTTCTATTTGTTGAATCATTTACAGATAGATGTTGGGAAGTATCAGTTGTAGTATGAATGGACGGAATAGGACGTTTTGGTGTAGATGAAGCTGGAAAAAAAATTTATTAAATATTAAGATATTTTCGTTTACTTCCACTCGATGGTAAATAGGAATTTTCAAGAAAACTTAGTTAGCCATGCTTATCAACATGCACTAATATTTCGTCAGGTTTTGACAGGATAACACAAAAAAACAACTAACGATATTATACACCATCACACAGACACACAGACACACGTAGGTATTAGTCGTTGAATAGTTTCTAATTTTGTGTTTCATGCAGCCGGTATCACGACGATTGTGATTGTCATATAGTTGTTGTCGACATGTGTATGTTTTTTTTTAAATATTTCGTTGATTGTTATTTTCTAAACTTACGATAGGATATAGTAAAAACTGATCTTTGTTCATGATTCACATGTTGCTTTTGTTTATTTGATGCTGTTTGTATTGGAAAACAACAGCAACTAATGCACAATATCTTTTTCTTTCTAGTCATATTATGTATGAATTAAATGAAAGTTTTTCTCGACCAAACACAGATTATTTCATATATATATATATATATAACTATATATATATATATATATATATACAATTATATTTTATATTTCTTGGTATTTGTGAGATAGCGATACAGAAAAAGTAGACAGAGAGAAATACGGCTATACAGAAGAATAAAAAATAGTCAAATCACCTTAATAATGTCTAAGCATAGAAAAATAGTGATTGATGATTAGATTGACAGTGTAACAAAGTTTGATTCATCAATATCACCAGGATTCACAAAATTTAAAGATAAAGATAGAACCAAAAGAGAAAAAATGAACATGAAGGAAAAACTAAGCACAAACACGTACGTGTTTTTTTGCAAAGAGCAGAAATGTAAAAAAAGAAAAAGAAAAGAAGCATATTTTTTTCTTCTTCATTATTTATCGCAGAAATGAATCGAGCACATAGATACATAAATTGATAAGAATGAAACAGGAACAATAAACTGTCACTCATAACGGAACACAAACGCAAAAAAAAAACAAAGAAGCAGAAAATAAGTAGAATAGTGCGCAAATGTATGTGGATTTTTTGTTTTTTCTTTCTTTATATGCTCGCGCATATACTCAATCAAAGATAATGACGATTAGAAAGCATTTTATATAAAAAATAGGGTTATGAGAAATTTCAAATAAATAATAATCGTATGTGCTCGCTTATATATTTATGTTTATATATATATATATATATATGCATTTGAACACCATCATCAACTTCCTGATTTGGACACGCGCGAGATCATGCTTTGAAATGATGATTATCATTGTCCTAGAATACGGACAGAAATAAATTAACCAAAAACAAAAAAAAAACATATATTTCAAAACAAAAAAAAACCAGAAAGCTTTTGTTGTTGATTCCTATCCGACATACCTCTAGCTGTTAGTCTATCTAAGAAAAGTTATAAAATCCACATACATTGCTTTCCGCGCACCCTTAATCTACGTATAGGTTAGTTTCTTAGGAAACTTGTTTTGCTGGTAGTTTATTTTCTTTTTTTTCAATGTGTATATTTTCTAAGAATTAGTGATTCAAGCTGACTACGAAATATGATTATTGATTGTTTAACTTACATGTTTTATACTCGTCGATTGGTTTTACATACGTCGATGGAATCAAACCATCTCGATTACCATATCGAGCGTTAAACCAACCACTATTACCAGCGTCATCGATTACTTCTAAAATTGCATCGGCTGGAAAACTTAATTCATCATCTTGTTGAGCAACATATGCAAAAAGTGCAATATATCGTGGATATTCTAAATTGAACATTTTTATATATTATTTAATGTTAAAAACAATATTTAATATCTGTTAGTTGAATGATGATAGATTCCTCGTGTAGTTTTTGAATATTTCGGTTATGAATTAAACAAGTAGATGAATATTTTTGACTTATCAGGCAAATGTATGCTCACGTTACATATTCATAGGGATAAGATTAAAGAGAAGCTCTTTCATAGACAGAGAAAAATATCAATGTTTTTGTTAAAGATCAGTCAATTTTATGAAAACAATGTATGAAATATTTTCATTGTGTCTTTTCTAATCAAGAATACAAAGATTTTCGATTGACTGTGTAGTCCGAAGTTCGCCAATTTGAATTTTGTCAACCGAATTTTCACCAATGGTGAAATTCTTTTACATTCTCAATTATTAGAATAGAGAATATTGTTATCTGATTTGAACTTTTGTCGATTCTCATATGTTCTTGGCAATTTTCCAAGTACAACACAACATTGAAACATAGTTGACTAATTCATCAACGGCTGCTGTTAGTATCGTGAGAATTTTTCCGAGTCGACTACCGTGCATAGGCATGCATCAAAACCAAAAATGTTTGTTAGTACCTAATCTGAATGCTGGTGAATGTCCCCGGTTTGCAATCAATATTGACGAAAGTCGCCTGTCCCGATTGATTGATCATGAATAAAAAAAATGCATGGTTCTCAGATGAGTCATGCATTTATATGATATTTAAAATTATTGACCTTCGATAGTCATTCACATCTAAAATCGGGTGTATATGATTCGCATGAGAAGGATGCTGCAAGTAACAGAACTTGCAGATAGCAGCATATGATAATCTCTGGACTATTCGTCAATATAGATTTTGATACTATGAACGAAAAAAACTTTGACATAGCCTATGGTGTCAAAGTCTTCGTACAATATGTTCACTTATTTTTCAAGCTCTTGAAAGTTATTGTTGAAAATCGAATCAAAATTTTGTACACTTTCAGAATATGTGTGTAGAATTCTCTTTTGATGTAAGCTTGATCAACTATGAAGAAGTTTTTCGGCGAGTCAAAAATGACACGTCTACAAAATTTTATTTTGTCTAAATTGCATTCTAACTAAAAGAAGATGTGAAACGATTTTCTATACTTCTAGTTTACTTTATGTTTTATCATTTCAGTGAAAATAGAAAATATTTTGCATTTCCAAAAAGCAGTTTTTAAGAAATCGAATTTTTGACAACGGTTATGTTGCATAATTTTCAGATTTAGCTTATTCTAATAGCCTTCCTCCGAAATTAGAAATCTCGATGCTGTTTATTATGAGGATCGGCTTAACTCAGATCACACAGAATTCAATGCTCAATAATAATATCGAAATATAACTGTTCTAAAATATCAATTGCTCTATTTTACTTTGTACATATCATGTAGGGATCATTGAAAAGTTGTCTCATAGTTGACTAAATTTAGATCGAAAGAGTAATCTGAGCATATATTCATAAAGAGTACAACATTCTAGTTCTAATAGCCTAAGATTGTATGAATGAAAGGCATGTAAGAGAGCAACTTATGATTGACATTTTGATCTTGATAGATTTGATTTTATGAATAAGTAATCCGTTTTTAATGATTAAAGAAACTTCTATCTAACATTATCTGTATGAATTTCGTATTTCTAGTATCTGCTCGTTTGTTTTGCAATCTGTAAGCGAAAATAATCACTTCTCTCTCGACCAATCAATATTTTCTAATCTTGACATCAACAATTACATGCTTGTACATACTAAAATCTAGATAGCATCAAGACTACGAGACTATAAAGTCGAACCCACATTGATTGTGACAAAGATGTCCACGGGACAGGGTGCGAAAAAGTCACGATGTGGAGCACAACTCTGGTATGAGGTTTAACATCCTATACGTACTAGAAAATTGAATAATACACTGTTAAAAACATAGATTCCAAGATAAATCGAATAGAAAGTAGTTTCAATCATTCTAATGAGATTTTATTTTTTCTATGATGAGGAGTAAAAAGTTCTACTCTATGTAAAATTCCTTTCTAATCAGATAGAGTTTTATGTAGATCGTAAGCAACTAGAAAATAAATATCTAAGAATCATTAGAGATTTCTAGAATGAAATCATTTCTTTAGCCATTTTTGTTTTCAATGTTCAGCAGACAAAAGATTGAGAAAGTTATAGAGTATTCATAGTAGATGATGTTATCTTTGATCCGATACCTGATGCATTAAGATACAAAGCAGTCGATGATGAAGACGAAGGCAATACGTTTATTTGTACACATTGAGCTGGAAACCAACCAACACGTATTGGTTGATCAGAGGACTTCATATAGAAAGAAAATCAATTTTACATAACAAAGAAATTTAATCGACATACTCGAATTTCTCCCTGATACCATCCTTTGTCACCTTTTTTTCGTATGTAAATCAATTGACCTTGATCGAAGGATAAACGACCATCATCTGTACTTTGAAAAGGTGTGACTGCAACAGCGGTTTCTTGTAATGGCTTAAACGAGAACCATAAAAAACAATAATCATATAAGAACATCCCTATGAAGAACGTCTTCGTACATAATATTCAATTAGTTTTCGATAGTTTAAAAATGATTAGGACGATTCGAAATTTTTTGCTCCTTACAAAACGGGGACTCACGAATCCTCATGTGCCTTGAGTTTGCTCGAGAAAGGAGTGAGAACAATAGTTTTTCTAGAATTGCTTTCACACATTTTCACGTTCGAAATTCAAAATCTAAACGACTAATCAAATATCATTGGTTTTTACATAAAAAAGTAGCACTTGAAAAACACTGTTTAAGATTGAAATTACACTTTAATGTGATGTGAGATGATGTAAAGAAGTGTTGGCTCTGCAAAATAATTTACGCCGATAAATTTTAGCATCTTCAAAAAAGTACTTTTGAGAGCTAGATGAAAATCTATTTTTTCGCCATTCAAAACACATTTCAAGTTGTTCGAAAGAATCCGTCATTAATTTTGAGTTCAAATTTGAGATAAGGACAAATTTTCCCGTCTAAATAATCGTATTTAACTCTCGATAGTTACTTAAGCAAGGAACGAGACCTAAGAGAATATTTTCTACGAAGACTTTTAATATAGAACGTTGATATTATTTTCTTTTTCTTTAAATTTACAGCATCAACTTTTTGAACATAATTATTTGGAAATGTTCCTGTGCGGTCACCGATTTTTCCAGTCCACCAATCACCTTCACGTTTCAATACAATAATACGATCACCAACATTAAATGATAAATCAGCTGGATCGGTTGCTTCATATTGATAGATAGCTTGATAAATATCAGCTGAAAGAAAACAAGAGCAATTGATCGTTTCAAGCAGCATAGGAAAGCGTGTATCGATTATGAAAAGAATACATGCAAATTACTATACGTTGTTTTTTTTATCAGACACCGTTTCAATGAGAAAGACTAAAGAAGCGCAGATGAAGAAGATATTACAATTAGAATTATTTAGAAGATTAGAGCGTTTTGATTATAGACAAAACGATGAGTAGACACAGAAGCAGTAGAAATCATTCGTTTTCTTTTTTCTTTTGTTGCTTCGATAAACAAAAAACAACAATGCACAAAAGAAATTTAATTTTCTTTCCCCATAACCAAAAGGGAAGATATACTCAACTGATCTTAATCATATAGCATTTAACTAGTTGCCTTTACACTTACGTATTGATGGTACAATCGGTGGCTGACGCCAAGCTAAAGTGTAACTAGAATTTGAATTTTTCTGTCACTCACTCATTTTTTCAAAATTTTCATGCTTTCATCATTCCGATCATGGCTTCGTTCATTTAATAATCACATTGAAAAAAAAAACAAAATTAAAAATCTTACTGAGATTAGTACCATTTGACGATGCATCAGTAGATGACATTGGAAAATTCAATGGTTTTTCAATTGTTGGTGTAATTCTAAAGAAAATGTAGAAGATTAAAAAAATTTCATGAAACAGACTAAGATAAATTATAGATAATTCTGAGAATTTTTTAGCAGCCCGTCAGTATTCGACTCGCATGTCTAAATATAATCTATACAAACAGTTTCAATCAAGAGAGCTTATCAACTCAATGTCAAGGTATGGAGAAATTCAATTGTCTGACATCTTCTTTACAGTTATTACTGTTGATTGCAGATGCATCAATTCCAGTTGCGATCGGATCTCTCCCAACTAGTCTTACTCATTCATATTCTGTAAGATAGGTTGTCCGACACAATAATGAATTTATTGACTATTCATTAATGTGTTGCACACAATCAAACTGTGATACACATTTCTACTTAGGGATCTGTGGCATCACTTTGTACATCCCTAGCTCTACTTGACTAATGCATCACTACCTGAATAAAAATTGGTAAGCTAATGTAGAGTTTTAGATTTCCTGACAGATGGTATATGTCATCACTTCGCTGTTTCGATATCTAGCCAGTGATCAATGACTGATTCAGAGGCATGACATAAATAATAGTAACAATGCTGAAATAGAGTGTCTGGACGAATACAAAAAAAGAAGCTGTCAAATCTCTAAGTATATTTACAAACACTTGAGGTGTTTCTACATTTAATAGATTCAATAGAAAAAAAACAACGAGCAAATCTTTACAGATGTCTTCTTTCGATTTCAATGCATAGTTTATTTTTTATCTAATAATTGGCACAGAACAATTCAGACATAATGAACAAATTCTTGCCAACATATTAATCGACGAAAGATGGTATTTTGTTTTTCAAAACATCATATGTCAGTAGAATTCTGCTCACATCTTTCGAATCATTCTATGTAAATTAGTCTTACTGGGATCTCGCTATACGCGAATTTTCTTGAATACCTTGATTCTCATAGAAAGTTTTAGAAAATTGACATTTTAAACTTCTAGTCACATCGGTAAGTTTCAATATTAATATGAGAGTTTTGGCTAAAATACTTCTCTTCAAAGAGTATGAACGGTCCATTAATTGATGAAGAATAAATTTCATAAGAAAAATTGAACGAAATAAAAAAAAATCTATCACATAATCATGTAGTCTAATACGAGAATCAAATTCACATTCTTCGTTGTAAATTTCAAAATGAATGAATCAATTGGCTGATGTTATTTTATGTGTTCTAGAGAAAAAAACTAGAGTTAAAATTTAATAAATTCTTATCAGATTCGGATCGTGAACTTTTCACCTCTGTTGTGCGCTGCAGTTTGCTAGTAAAGTTCAGTCATTCAGATCGGAACGATTCACTGTATTCTAGAATTCATTCTTTTTATGAACAAATATCATTCAAGTCTACCCAAGTTTGCTAGGTCGAAAATGATTGGATACATCAGATATAATCTATCTACATCCTATACTTTGAGGGATTCTCTATCATTTCAGAATAAACTAATTGAACTGATATGTACACCTAGAAAGAGTACTGTAGCGCGCTGACTAGAAACCAATTAATAGAAAATTTCACACTAAAACCGTTCCTATGAAGAATGTTTCACTCCATAGTTGCATGAACAAGAATACCGGAATAATGTTATTGGTTCATAAAAATTTATCCTGGACGTAATTGATTACATGATGTTATTCGGGTACGAAAAACATACATGTCCTAGAATTAATTTTGATCACGAACCATTTCATACGCAATCTATTTTAGCTCTTCAAACTTTGAGTCACTATATTTATTTACAGTATTCAAATGTTGACTTACACCGCTGTATTTATATTATTCTGTGCTTCTATGTCAGTTGCTGGTCGAACATAATTTCTCGGAAACCAACCAATCTAAAAAAAAACCCAAATCAATCTTGTATTTACTGAACAAATATAATGCTTCTAAGATCCTATTACTTTTCCACGACATTGTCCACTGTACCAAGTAGCATCTCTTTGTTCACGTACAAGAATAGATTCACCTTTTTGAAATGATAAATGTTTATCGGCCGTTTTGCCTTGATAATCTGCTAGTGTTATCACCCATGATCCAGACTAATGAAAGATGAACTCATCGATGAAAGTTTTGTAAAAATTATATTCATTTAAAATCTACCGGTAATTGTGAAGTTGTATCAACGGTAATACTAGTCGTAGATGAAGGTGTCGATCTTAAGAAATAATAAATTTCTCTAAGTAGAACTCGCTGTTTCTCATGTTACTTACAGAATAGGTTCTGCATAAGCAGTTGGAAAGAATCCTTGTTTATCATTTCCAATCTTTCCATACAACCAATTTTCGTCTTGTTGTTGATGTGTCGGATCGACCTTTACAATAGAAGAATAGTTATCAATCAAATTTATGCACGATTAAAAATATGAAACTTTAGTCTTCACGAAAACCTACAGAAATACAATCAAATACTTTTACTGTGTATCTTCCATTTCTTTTCTATCATAGTTATGATGTCATCATATACATTCATTTCTCCTATATCTTTTTTCGTCCCGTGTGAATGAATGGTTAACAACCTTTGATTGTTCTGTTTTGAGAGGTAATCAGTCTTCATTTGATTAACTACAAAAAAAATTCCCTTTTATATACCTTAATTCTCGACGCAGCGAAAATTTCGTTTATTAAAACTTTGATCGAAAGTAAAGATCAAAGTAGAAAATAATTAAACTCTCTTGTTTCTATCTTAATCGACTATTATGGTTACATAATCTAATAATGACTTGAAATTCGGGCGAACAACTTTTTGAATACGATCATTTTACGAGACCCGAGCTCTCAATATTCGAACAATTCCAATGGAGAGAAATTCGAATGTACTGAGTAATGTCGGAAAGTTTGCAGACGATAAGGATGAAATCCTATTTGAGTTGACATCGTAAAAATGGTCGAATGAAAACTGGACGACCTGACAAATAATCAGAGAGCATGAGGCATAATTGTTAAACATAATAATAACATATGCAATTTCCAATATAATATAAAGGAACCGTTTGAAAAATAAAATATAAGTAGAGATAAATTAATCATCACATTCTCTGATTAAAAAAAGAACAGTTGTACAGATTAGAACTTAAGCTGGTTATGTCCAATTATCAGACTAATTGATAAAAGAATGAAAAGAGTATACGCAAGGATATCTGACTTTATAAATACTGTGATATATCATGTTTTTAACATCTATTCCTACTATTATAAAACGATTTATAACTACAAATGATGGACTAATAACCGAAAACACATTCCGTAAAACGTCGTTTTGATAGACTTGCTGATCATTATGCAAATAATGAAATTAGTCTAGAAAAATATTTAGAAGAGTAGACGCTAAGGATTAAAGGAAAGTAAATAAAAAATTATTGATTGTTAGATATTTTCTTGCTAGATGATTCTTCATATAAAATGATTAAAAACATAGTTTTCGACATTAGTCAGACATACCAGAAATTCAATCGGAGCAAAAAAACATAATAATAATAATCAAATTTCAATGTCTCGTTTCCTTATCTCATCGAATTGCATCTAAAACAACTTGTCGTCGCAATTGATTCTTGAAGATAATATTCATACAATATTGAAACTGCACTATTCTCTAATCAAACCAATGTGAACAATTGACTGAAGATTTTAGGTAAAAATACAATTACCTCCTTATAATATTTATTTTTCACAGTGCATATTATTGACTATTTACCTAACATATACTCGGATCTGCACGATGTAGATGTCGAATATTTTTGTTTCTCTTTAGTTTAGTATATTCTTTAGAACATGCAGAATTCATTAATTTGTCTGAAACTAACTACATGTGATTGACAAGAAACATAAATATTATTCCATGAAAGATGCTGCCAAATCTACACGTAGCATTACTCATATCCGTTGGAAAAGGTCAATTCATATCTTCATCAATACTCATATATGCATTCTATTGTTCTTGTAAATCATTAGAATTCTTCTATTTATGACTAAAGAACATATGTTAATCATCATTTAGATATAGAAAAACTTTCTAAGATATTCACAGTGAAATAATGCAGGAAATTCCCAACGACGATTCAACATGAGTTGTTATTGAAAATGATTTGCACTTTATTACTAGATTTTTCTCTGATCTCTTGAGTTTCTTAATCAATTCTTTGATTGCCAATAGTCAAAAGTGCACGTGCACAGTCACCCACACTTTCGACTAAAAGATAATAAATGTTTCAAGAGATTACTGCTCGTACATCGCAGAGGTCTTTTCGTGTACTCAAAAAGTGAGTACAGTCTAGAATCGGTCAGTGTGTCCGGCCGGCCGTTAACACGATAACTCTTTACAAATACACTCGATTGAGCTGAAATGTTGTGCGCAGAATTGTCTGATGAATATCTCGGTCGAGTTCGAAGATGAGAAGGATCCGGCAAGAAATGGCTGAGTTATCGAGAAAATTGTCATTTTTCACCAAACAATCGATGAGGTGGGGTACAGGGATTTTTTCAAAAAAACTTTTTTCTCAGAATTATCCACAACGTGTATAAATTGACTCAGTTTTTAACGCTGATTCCGAATCTGATAATAGTCTTGAACAAGATCGCAGCTTTCTAACAAAACATTGGCTGCAAAAAGGTCTCAAATGCACAAAAACTGCATCTAGAAACAAAATTGCCTAGATATGTCTGAGATGATCAGTAGTTTTGGAGTTTCCCAAAAAGGTTTACCATGATACTTCATCCGTGCACACATTCTAGAATAACTGATTTGTCTCATTCACTTTTTGAAGTACACATAACTCGCGGACATTAGTCCGAAGTTTTCACATTTATTATTGTATAGAATCTCTTCAAGATTTTCGATAGTTAAATCGTATTTGTGTTTCTTTTAATTCGAAAAATTGATGAAGCAACCAGTTGGTGTAGCACAATTAGAGAATAAAGACTCCTGATCATTTTCAAATATCATACTAAAAATGACTCGAAGGGGATTAGTCTCATGTGAGGAAAAAATTCACCAGGATTTATCATAGAAACAGAAAACTTCTACATATTCTCTCCAAAATAGATTCTATCTTTGTTTTCCTACCGTACACATTCGGTCATAGCTAGAATGTGGAAAAGGAAACGACGTTGAACCAACTGATTCTGATCTCAAATATTCATTACTTATGAATAGTGATAAATAATATTGATTAGAAAAATTTGTGTGAATCAAGATCATGATAATTGTAATATTAGGGATCTGTATGGAAGAATATGTTGAATTGAATCGAGTTTTAATTGTTGTCTATCATGAAAGATCAATCTTTCACAAAGGATCAATTCTTATGAATAGAAGAAAAAAAAACTATTCTCTGATATGAATTCGATTGACGCGCTTTCTGATAGAGATTTTAAAACCTGTTCAGAGGCATTACTTAAAGACATTTGTTATTCGAAGTTTAAAATGAAGTTTCTCTTAACTTCGAATTATTAAAAGAAAACTTTCGATTTTAGATATTTTCCTATTTTTAGTAAAAATGATTAGATCAACATACTGCTATGATATCTCCAGCTGAGATTCCTAATTCATCTGAACGTTGAGGTGCATAATCATATAATGCTCGATATTGAATTGAATCTATTTAATCAATATTAAAAATAAGTATTTCTCTAATTTCTACAAAAACTTATTCTTACTCGATGATGAATTTCCATTGGTTACTGTTGCCGCCGAAGCTGTTGGCCATTCATTTGTGACACCAAATGGCGAACTAGTATTATTATTTTTATTAAATGGTGCCCAATCCTTAGCACTATTATTAGTTGTTGATCCACCCCATGGATCAACAGTTGGTGTTGGTTTAGTAAGAACTTTTGGTGCGACTTTTTTTGGTTTCGGAGAGATTTCTGTTTTAGAAAGAAATGGATCATGTTTTGTTGTTCCATTATTTGATGATTGAAACCAATCATTATTTGCTATTGTTGATTGTGAACCTATATCAGATTGAGAAGCAAATGGATCGACTGTTTGAAATGGATCGACATCAATAGCAGACGAAGGAGCAACTGGAAACGAATGAGATGGAGCATTGAAATCATTGGTAGAATGAGATTGATTATGATTGGCTGAGAAAAGTTTTTTTTTTATAGCAAGAATCGATTAGAGCAAAGAAGACGCAAAGAGATCTACTTACAAAACGCTGCTGGTATGGTGATTTTACTAAATGAATAAACAACAATATTATGTTAGAAATTGAAAAAAAAAAATTAGAAAATAATTTTGATTTCGTTTTACTTTGGTGGTTTTTTATTTTTAGCATCAAGTTCAATTTGAGCAAGTTGTTGGCGAAGTTGCTATGAAAAACAAAACATTCATTGAAAGAAGAAAACTTAAATAAGAAATATCGAACCTCCATTTGATTTTGATATTGTTTACATTGATGATTCATAGTTGTAATTGCTTCATCGGCACGTTCACTCTCTTGTTTAACATTGTTAAGTTGTAGTTGCATGACTTTCATGTGATCTGATTCTCGATTGCTCGTACCTAAATATAAAAGTGACATAAAATTAGACATTCCGATGAAACATAGGATTGCCGAATCAACAGATCTATCATTCAAATGCATTCTTAGTGACGTAAGTTTATCAATAAACAAATGAGAAGAATTTTAAATATCGTTTAAGTAAAACGACTATTATTTCTTTTCCTAACAAAATACTACTTTTATTCAAGTTCTTTTTCTATTTTTGAATGATACTACGAGTATGATGGGTTTCAAATATTTTCACTCCACTCGTGAAGATTGTAGGTGACTGGCTATCGAGTGTTTACTCTGTTCTGTTCGATTATTGTTCATGGCCGATATGCCGTCCATGGTGGCGCAGTAGTACCGCTACCTCCGTGATATGAGCGGCATTATTTCTGAAACGTCACCGCCACCCATGAAATGTGTAAAAAATATCCGTGTAGTAGATTGTCAAATGCAATGGGCATATATAGGGATGCACCGTTCATATTCATACGTAATTAAAACAAATCTTGAACATGATCTGAATATTTTGAATAGAAAATTTAGTGTAAGATTGAAAGAAACGAATCAAATATACTGTGTCAACATATGCTAGCTTCTTATCTAAAATTCTCATTGAATAGTGTTAGTAGGTTTAATGAAAGAGAAAATTTCATTAATCTCATGTATTGGTTAGAAATTTTAGAGTTTGAATCCATACTTGGCTCAATATGTATCCAAAGAGATACGAAGATTTCAACGAGAAATTTTCCTTCAACTTAACATCGACATAGTCACAAGTGAGATTCGACATCGAATGCAAAAGTATTAAAAGCATGAACAAATTGCTGCTATGTTGTCCATAGCTAAAGGTGTAGATTTTAGTCATAGAGTTACTTGCTTACTTGAGTTCTTCTCGATTAGACACGAGACAATGTCGCATGGTGAATATCTATGAAAAGCGGATCAGGAAGGAGACAACTCGTTTTAGACTATTAGTCTCGTTATAAAGATTATAATCATGGAGTTCGATCAACGAAGGAATCTAAAAAAACGTTTTCCTCACGGAATTCAATAATATTGAATAATTTGAATGGCTTTTTTTTGAAAGTTTCTGTGAGATACTAGGTTTTCAGAATACATCTACCAGACGTCACTAAAAATATTCACAATTTTCAGAAGATGTAAATTCACTCATACATCATCTTTTTTTCATAAGTAATGTATAGAGAAGAGATTTTTATCAGTTGCCTATATCTCAATGAAAATCTATTGAAAAGTTCTGAAATTTTTAATGAAAGCTAGTATAGTTTAGTTCTATCGATAGACAAAGTTTCAACTTCAGAATAGAAGAATTCATTTTTCTGAAAATCTAGGCTTCGAGTAGAATTTACAAAACGTTGGAATAGAAAAAAATTCAATGTCTTGATCGAATCTCAATATGTACTTAATACTTTTTTATAGTTGTTACTCAGGCATGATGATATACCGATAGCAGATATCATGGGGTCAAAGAATTTCAGGATTCAGATCCGATGGGCGCTATGGAAATTCATCGACATCCATCATGAAAACTTCTCAAGGGTTCTTCGTAACACGTATAGTTTTAAATCTCTCGAATTCGAGTCCATAAACTAATCGAATGAACATATTTGAAATGAAACTCAAAGATATTCTTCTTCATAGAACGTAAAATGTCTTCTATTGTTTTAAAAGTATTTTCTCTTCGTCAGGAGCATTGACCTGTAACAGGAATTAAGAGAATGGGTACATTGTTCTCTGCAGTCAAAATTCAATAAATGATAACATTGTCAACGAGCGTTGGATGATGTCATCGAGAGTAGGGATAGATCACGAGTACGATATCAACAACGAATGCCGAAAAAACCGGCATCTGATAGAATATGTCATAGATCAGTAATGTCTATCATTTTGTAGTATGCCTTTAAAGTTAGATAGATATCGTTTCTTACTGAATTCTTTCGATTGAGTAAGATGTCTTAAAGATGAATCGAGTGATTCTCTTTCTGTTCGTGCAAAATTTAATTTCGTATATAAATCTTTTCGCTGTTGTTCAACATTTTCTAAAAGATTTCTTTCTTGTTGTGTTCGTTTTTGAATATCATTTATTGATTGATCCGCTGTTTGTATAGTCGTATTAATTTGTGTGACTTTGCTCTGTTTACTTTGTATTGTATCATCCATACTTTGTAATTCAAGTCCAAGAGCTTTTTCACGAGATTTTAAATCATTTATTTGTTCAAGTAAACGAGATTTTTGATTGGATAATTCTTGCATACGTTGACGTTCCCATTCAAGACGACTTTTACGTTCCATTTCTTTTCGTGCAGTCTAAAATCAAAATACGACATATGTGTGTGAATAGGAATCGAACTTCTATCATATTATCTTTCGTTTAACAATAAACGAATGTCGTTAGATTAACCTCTCGTTGTTCTAAGGCTTTTCTTCGTTCTTCTTCTTTTTGTTGTTCAATTTGTCGTTGTCTTTCTACTTGTCGTTCGAATTCCATTTGTTTTCGACGCTCTTGTTCATCTTTTTGTTTTTGTAATTCAGCTTCACGTTTACGTTCTATGAATTAAAATTATTCCGTTGGATCGAAATGAAAAACAAAAGTTAAATTTAATATTTATTAACCTCGTTCTTCACGTTCTCTATGTTCACGTTCTTCTTGTTCACGTAATTGTTGTCGACGTCGTTCTAATTCTTTGTATCCATCCTTTAAAACACAAAGAAAACGTGTGTCTCTTATTTTCTTTATTAATTAAGAAATTCTCAATACAAACTTCATAATTCTTTAGACGTTTTTCTTCATAAGTTATTATGCTATTTTTTCTTTCTACTTCTACTGTTTCCGGAGATTGATTGTCCATTCTAGTTGGAGATTGAAATAAGTTTTTAAGATCTTGATTGACGTTGGAGAATGGTTGATAAACATTCGATTTGGCTAATGAACCAGTACGTTCGCGTTGATTCGAATTCGTATTTAACCATTCATCAGGTAAACGTGATGGTAAAATTTGACCGGCACGTACAACATCACAACAATGCATGGCTACGATGAATTCATCGGATGTTAAACGACCATCTTTATCATTGTCAGCTAAAGTCCTAAGCACAAGAATAGAAATTAGACTTTAGTAATGATTATTGTTTGTTTTTTTTTCATTTTTAATCAATTGAATAGTAAATCTGGAGTAGAGCACCGCGAAATATGTTCAGATGTTAAAATTTTCTCTTGCCTAGGATAACTGATCCGAACTCATTGAAAGTTGTCGGAATCCTTGGTCTTGAATTCCTATTTGGCAATTTTGTTCTGGGTAACTTAGTTCAATTTCGAAAAATGCCGTACAGACAAGAGAGTATTTCGGATAAGTTGCCAACAGATCAATTGACATTGAGCATGGATAAAAATGAATGCTTCCAAAGTTATGGGTTTGCGTTGACGAAAATATACTTATATGGGATCCATCTCGTTTGAAAACTTCTCTCTTTCTATCTACTCGTAGAGAGAGAAAGAGAAGTGTGACCCATCATCGATTGCTATGATACTCGGGATAAGTTGCCTGGTTTTGGCAACACAAATCTATTTTCAAACTGTTTGTAAATTTCTTAGGGGTCTTATTTTCTGCATGAATGTGTACTTATTTTTTATAGTAGTTCGAAGTATGATATGAGTATGAAGGACTATTTTAGAATCATTTGTACTGTTTATGAAGCCTTGAAGTGAGCGGAATTTTCGTTTCTAAATTATAACTTGCAATCAATGTATTTTATAAGTCCTCAGGCGAAATTCGATACTAAATGTATTTACTCGCTCGGTGAATAATTCGAGAATAAAAGATGAGAACTATCTGAAATTTTCAATATAGAAAGAAAAATGTAGGACACGTATGTCTATAGCTGAATTTCAGACAGTTCGTCTACTAGAGAATAGATCTGATTCAAGTTAATTTATACTAAATGGTTGATAGCTCACGTTGAATTCAGTAGTGATGCTTATTCTCCAAAGATATTTGCTCTATGAGTCACATGGCGAGAGAAGTGTAACATTTCGAAAATCTCGCTGTGATGGTTTTTGGAAACAAAAACAACGTTGCCACTGATCTTAGCATGGACAATCACCTCTTTTATGTGCAGTTTACTGTTAACTGACTCTTATGAGAGCGTTCAGGAAAATTTTATTTCTCGCGAACAGATTAGGCTCATGTATAAATCGATAGAGAAAGAAAGTTTCCTCTTTTACGGAAAGTTCAAGTCTCAGAAGAACTAGTGCGATCCAAGAGTTCGATGGAATCTTTTCCGGGAGTTTTCGACCAACCTTTCTCTCTATCACCACGTATGTACTATTCTGCACCCAATCTATTCAACCGTCGGATGCATTCATCTTGACAATCTAGTTGAGATTTCATTTTTTCAAATTCTATTTATCTCATTGGTCGATTTCTCGTGTAGATACACTTTTCTTTCTATGGTGAAGATTTCAGATCAATCTCGAGTTAATCACTGTTTAAGCAACTGGTTGCTGTATAAAGATTGCAGCATTTAGTAGTTTGCAAATGTCTCAACACAGATTAACCATATAATCTTGATTCTTTCTTCAAAAGATACGTCATGACAAGTTCTACAAAAACTGCATGAACAACTTCCAATTGAAAAGTAAAATAAGTCATCAACATATTTAATAATATGAGATAGAGCACCTTCTTGAAGCTTGCTTATTTTAAATATGGAACACTCTAAAAACAAACCAATCGGGACTTGTTCACAACATATATGATAGGATTGATCTGTGACGAGATATTTGCAAAATATTAAATGTTGCAATTTTCACACTACAATTAATATTTTGTTTCGCACTTTGTCGAAATCTAGTTTCACTAGTTTTTTCATGATGTATCAGTAATACAATAACACTTTAGAAGACAAGACTGACAATACTATAGTCATTGTAAATAACAACTCTTATAGTTCGTAAAACGGAAAAATGTTTAGTGTCGAGTCGACTTATCAATTGTCTAGACACAATTATATTCATCTTTCTATCTAGTCTATACTAACAATCGTAGAGTAAAATCAAAAGAAAACATCTATCTTCGGTGTTTATTCATAATTAATAATTATAACATTAGAATGAAATATAATTTATGTAATCCATTTAAACATCGTTAAGATCAGATCATTTTTTTTCCGTAGTATGTCATTGTGTTACGTTATACGAAGGAAGGAAAAAAAAGAAAAGAAATAACGTTAAGACTTTTGTTTGATAATCTATATAGAACGAAAGCATTGGCAAATATATCGATGGCATTATCTTCATGACATTTCCCATAAAATGGCTTCATAAACAAAACAAAAATATGAATGTAAAATATATTAAGAATAGTTGATAGCAAACAACTAGAAGTTATCTATCATAAAGAGAAAAACAAATTCCGGTTAATTTGTAGTATTATTCATATCGGCAATAGATTTATTTGTTCTTTACGTCATGTGACGATTATTTGTCTTGTCATAATAATTATACATAACATAGGATACTCCTTGTTGCTTTGTTTTGTATTCGATTGTTTACTTTAATTCATGTAATTATTTATTGACTATGATCAATCATTAAATAAAACGTATTTTATCGGTTGAATCTGTTTTCAAACTCATCTGTTTTTAATAAACCTTATGTCTATAGGATGAAGAATTTTCTTCTAGTGACTTTCTTTGTTGATATCTAAACGTGATGAATTGACCGACATGTTAACATCATAGAATGATGCGTTCTCAATTGTTATTTAACTACACATAAATCAATTTCATTTTCAAATGAAGATATTTACCATATTTGTCGAAGTATAGTTTGTGATAAGCCAGTTTGTTGAAGAAGATTTTTCGCTTGTAAACCAGCCATAAAACCGTTGGTTTTTGTAACATCAACTAATGCATGAAATTGTTGAATATATTTCGAACGAACTGCCGGTGTTAATGGTGCTGGTGGGATAATGACTGCTTTTAACGGTTGACTAGAAAGAAAATCATATTTAGAAAATAAAAATATTCAATCGATCGTTAAACTTTCTACTTACGTAGGAATTGATGGTTGAATAGGAGCTAAAAATAGGAGAACATTAGTCGATACGATTTATCAAAATAAAATATGAAATAAGCAGTAAGTGGTAAACAAAAGCATCATTCAAACAAATATTAATCTTACTATTCCAATTATTGAATGGACCTTTAATGTAAAAGATTATATTGTAGGAAAGATTTATTTTTAGATGTATTGAGACGAAAATATAGAAAATATTTGAACGATGAGTACAATACGTACCGGCTAATAGTAATGGTGATGTTGGCATGCCATTTGCTGTTACTGCAATGGCATCGGAGAGAAGAGTTGGCGGAAGTTTTTGGGGTAACGGTCCTTTCTTCTGAACCTTCAATATTAAACATGATGAATAGGAAAATAATGAATGATTCGTCTTTGTATTTACTTGATACGAAATGAGATGACAAGCAATGAAAAATTCTCGTTTATCTAAACGACCGTCAGTTGTTATATCCGAAAGATCCCTGGACAATAAGAACACATGTATAAATATTCTTTTCAGTAAATAAAACGAATAAATTTACCATATTTTATGTAGAATGTCTCCGGATAAATTTGACTTCATGAAAAAATTCCGAGCATTTTCACCTTAGAAAAAAGAAATTCGAAACAAACAATACTCCAATTAAAAATATCTTTTCATGAAATAATGTTTAAACTCTACCCGTGACATAGCCTTGCATTGGATTACATTGTTGAAAGTACGAATCGTACTTAATTCTGTCCTCGGCACTGATTCTCCAATCACCTAAACATATATATATATATGTATGTATTACTTATAGCATTTACATCGATGTTACTGTTATTTGCATACCTGCCATATGAAAAAAACTATTTGTTATCTCATCATTAAAAAAAGACTTCAATGAAGAAAACAAAATTCATGGATCGTCTTATTTTTAAAATCTATAACAATCGTATATGATCAATCTCTATCGGGTTGAAGATCGAATTTCTTGAGATGAAAGCAAAAAAGAAAAAGAAAAGGTAAACAACAATTGTTCACCTTGCAGGAAGACAAGCATACACACACACACACGCGTTTTAGATGCAAGCATGTACTACGAGTCGAATAGAAGGAAAGAATGAGAGAAGAGAAGATCGGATCAACTAACCATTGGTATTTAGGAGGAAAGCTTTTTTCAAAAACAATATGGCTTTATCACTAGATGTCACTCGATAACAAAAGAAAACAATTGAAATTCTTCTATTATTTCGATATATATCATCAAGCATTGCATATCGAGTAACCCTAAGAATCATTTTAAATGAAGTTCTCAGGAAATAGAACATGTAAGCGATGCACTCGGAATTAGAGTGGTCAAAAAGATATTTTTACACTTATCCAACAATGACAGGTCTATACATTTTTCTACAGTGATGCCTTCTCTCTAGGCTATAGAGACTAACATACATACTATAGTTCAGTTGTTTTCATTTCATTTGCATGAATTAGAGATTTCAGATAATTCACAGTCAGTATCGAATCCTCACAACTGTTAACGACCATATGAAGCTTAGTACGGCCGCCATGGCCGTATTTTATCGTAATTCAGTGTAATACACGGCTCAGTATTACGACCGTATTTCTCTAAATCGTCTACGGTCAACTTTGGAAACAGAAAAACTGCTCTTCATCATCATCATACATAAGGCTCTTGATTATTTTTGGGAGTGTTAGGGTCTACATTTTTTGGCAGACAGTGTTCGGAAAATTTGCCAGAAAGTCATTTATATAAAAGTTTTTCATGTTTAATTTACAATAATCTGAAACAGGTTATCTATTTCGAATGTCTAAGAACGAACATCTTGTCTAACTTTCAGCACAGACAGCCTACTAGACGCACTGAAATGACGATATTCTATGCACTGGCTGTAAAATTTAGAAGATGCAGCAGATGAGAAAATTAACAGTGAACAATGCACTATCAGTGAGATTCTCAGAAGCCTAGGTTTTGTAGACATTTTCGCACGGATACCACGAAAAAAATTTGGCAAACAGCCTGTCTGACATGCTGAACAATGGGAGGCCGGTGGCTAGACCCCCGCCCACATCGTGGCCCTTAATCATAAATGACCAACCTACACTTTTTCGTAAATCGATCGTTTACGGTAAAATACCATCCATTACTTAAGTCGTTTGCGATCGGAATCGACTATATACCTTCGTATACGCCATGACGCAATACGACCGTAATACCGACCCATGTATAACGGTGAAGTACGGTATTGTTGTACACCATCGTATATGAGCGTGAACATTCATTGACGAAGTCCGTAATCATCGACCTGGCAGTGTCTTACCAAGGAGGAAGGTTACAGACTACTGTAAACCACATTAACTTCACCATAAACGGCCTGTTTGTACACGGTAATTTACTGTAAACCGCAGTATAAGTACCGTGTGTTTTCACCTGAGCAGTAAAGATTCTATAAGAATTCGTGTATATGCTAAGATTTCCCTATGTCAATAGTTTGTCAAAAACATCTATTTTTGAATGATATCTTAATAAATCCCTACGAGATAATTTTCTAACTGAAATCTCTGTATTGTATTGAGAGGATTTTCTCGTGGACTCGTACGAGGTACATAGTTCTGAATGTTCATGTTTTCATAAAGTAACAATAGTATTATGAAAAAAAATTATTGCAATTGATTTCTTTCAATACGACAAAACGGTCGTGGATATTTATATTCATCCTTTTGTGTTTTTCAAAACTTTTCATATGCTGCTTTTTTTTAATGTCGAAATCCATTAACGTGACATGTTAACCATCGACACAGATTTAAATGTATCTCTCTTTTCAACAGCAATATTTCATCCACTAATGCTCATTGTCATCTGTAATCCTCGATACTGTGTTTCATAGGAATATACTCATAGTAAGCTGCTTAGTGTTAATCGTTTTTAATCTTGGATTTAATTTCTATTTCAGATGTTCTCTAATCAGTTATTTCTCTAAAGTAATCCTACTCAAATAATCTGTATATACGGAATTTAACGATTTCATTCGTATGCTGTACGGTTTCCAGTTTTTATCCTCGAACGATCATTTAATTGTTCATAACATAAATTACGCGATGTTTTCCCTGTTGCATTATTTTTATAAAACTGAGTTGAAATCGTTCTGTCCAGAATCTGCAAAAGTTTGATGCTGTCATTTTAGTGCACATTAATGCAACAGAGCAAATCAAATATTGATCGGAAGAAATTTCATCCTACATAAAAAACAAAACAATATGTTGACATTAAATTTAGAGTCTACTTTTTGATAGTTTTTGTTTCATCGACTAAAATCTAATATACATAGATCTTCTGTCTGTCTTGATGAATACAATTTTTATTTATACGATACTCATTTTAAGACAATACCTTGAAGAAATGAAATCATTTTTTATGACTTCGTAATTTACATGGCAATAAAAACAAAACAAAAAACAAACATCTGATTTACATAGACTAATATTCTCATGACAATAAGTTTTCTAATATTCGAAAGTCGAAATTAAATTTTAAATAACTTCTATTCACACATTATTATTTTCATTTTGCAAGAACAGAAAAAAAAACTATGACAATGACTAAAAACTAACAAAACAAAACAAAAGAGCAAAACTACCACTGTATGTTTTAAAAAATGTATAATGTACAAAAAGAAAACAAATAAACTGACTGAGATTATTGAAATTTGACTATAAGTTAAAAAAATGCGACACATAGACTATGCAACAATTATACATCGCCTTCGACTAGAGTAGAAAGAGAAGATTGCTTGCCGGTGGTTATTGAATATCGTTGTTGATTATTGAATGATGTCAATGGTCCATAACCATTACTTGCTTTATCTGATGATGGCGGTGGAGGTGGAAAATTTGTACTTCGTCGTCGAATCGAATCGTAACTTTCAGATAGATCCACTGGATCAGAGATTTGACGTTTTATTTCATGTGAAAATGGTTCACCACCAAGTTCACGTTTACGTTTACGTTTCAATTGTTTTGGATCTTTCGTATAAAATGTTTGCCATAATTGATTGATAACCTTAAATTAAGAATTCAATGATAGTTTTATTTAAATTTCCACAAAGTAAACAGAACCTACTTCAGTACAAACAAAATCACTGGTATTCGATGATAGTAACCGAAGCATAAATATTCCGTCAGGTTCAAGATAACCAAATATGAATTCTCTGTACCAATCTTTAACATATTCCGGTGGTTGAGAATTAAAATCTGTATCACGTTTCATCAATTGTAAACGACGTTTTATATAATTGTATTGTTTGTCGGGAAAAAAACGTGTTACCCATACAACAACGTCAAATATAGACTAAAATAAAAGTACCCTATGAATGTTCGTACGGAACTTTGCTAAATAGATTTCAACGATTGTTATTCGTTATGATTCGAAATTAGAAAGGATATTTAAAAGACATTATCGATTATGTGTATAAGAACAAATTATAAGGTTAGAGCAGAGCTTACAATGAATCTTCTGAAGGTGACAATACGAGTTTCTGTCTACAGACAGAGCACAATATCACTAGTTAAGATCCTACTATGATTTGGATGTATAATCAATTTTAAATTTGGTGTATCAATAGACGAGATGAGAATTTTAAACTATATTCAATATCAGAGACATGCTTAAGTACATAAGATTTATATTAGGATATTGTGTTGTATCTATAGACAAAAATGCACGCTAGTCACTTCTATTAGTTTCTTCATTAGAGAATCTATCATGTATGGGCAGAACAAAAAACATCAGTGGTGCCCCTAATTGTATAACTTCAAGAAATAGTTTGTGTGTTTTCAACTGTCAGAAGAAAATATTCTCCGTTTCTTCTATGTATAGAAAACAGTTTAAAGGCGATAGGAAAACCAAGGCCGGTGGACACGTTCTTTGTTCACTATCTATTGTCAAATGCAGAATTGTTGTTCGTTTACTATCACAAAGTGGAGACCATTCATCAAAAACATGATGGGGCTAAAACCATAATGAAATGAAACAAAAGTCTGTGAACATCGCTCATTCGAATCCTATAGGTTTTCTCTGTTGTACTAGTTATCACAAAGTCAAATGTATGAGTATGATTCAATGCGTTAGAATTCCATGATTGCTATCTATTTTGTAGAGTATTAGAGAAAAAACTTTGTCATAGTTCATGTATCTTAAACTAGAACTCGACCGTTTGTATCCTATGATGAGAGGATGATGTAAAACATAATCGTGCAAAAATTGTAAAAATGTCTTTTTTTTGCACAGTCACCTTCTTGCTTTATTTCTTCGTTTCATCCCAGCTTCTTCTTCGAGTGTCGCAACATAGACTATTCAGAGAATAGTACTTATAGATAAGTAGGCATGTTGCTTTTTTATGCCGTGACTTTCTGAAACATGACCAGAAATTTTTTTAAAAAATCGAAAGGCTGATTTTGTTAAGTATTGAGGTTTGGTGTTGAATATATTTCGATATCAATCAGAAACCTATATCATAGGTTTATCCGTTATCAAGTCTTTCCTATATAGACACGATCAACCTTCTAGAATAAAATGATAGAGTTACCCGAGAAGTACGAACTAAACTATCATCATTGAAAGCATACATTTTCTTTTCCATGGAAAGTATTTCCACAAAAATCTTAAGGAAAATGTAAATCTATAAAATACTACATCATAATGACTGATGCATGTTCCTACAGACAACTATCATGAATTACAAGGATAACCAGTCAATAATCGAAGATCGAAAAGTAGCCACAAACAAATCTAACGAGTATTTTACTTTAAAATTTACGATTTGAGAAACACAAGGCTTCTTGTAACAAAATCAAGTTCGAAATCAGATACGATACTCTCTATAGAGATGATCCTACATCTACTACGCTTTTCATTTGAAAACTTTAACTAAGACAAGAATCACAAATGATGAATTTCATTGATATAAAATCCATAAGGAATACTTACGACTATAAAAACCATCATGTACCAAAACCAAATGAAAGTAAAAATCTAAATAGGAACAAATTGTTTAAACCAAGACTAATGATAATAAATTTGTTTTGTTTTTACTTGTTGTGAGAATAAATTCAGAGGAAGAACGCATTGCACTGTGTAACGATGGGAGTCACGTGGATGAAGTGCTTCTCGAATTTGAAAATCGCACAATGTTACTTTAGGAAAATATCGTGATTGTGTATCCCAGCCTAGAATAATAGAACATAAACGTATTCGATAAGTTTTCATCGATTATATTTCTACCTCGTCCTTCCAGTATTCTTTTCAATACTTGTATTCCAAATAAATGAAATTCTTGTCCCAAAAATAAATTTAATAAAAATATTTGACAAACGGCATTGGTTATAAAAAGTGCTTTCGTGGTAAAATAAACAATAATTAAATAATTGCCCAAGTATTTGCCCATAAATATGCATACAGTCATAAATATACGTTTTATACTAATACGATCGCCACGTTCATCCGCTTGTCGTCTTGGATCATCAACATATTTATCGATTGCTTCAACAATATATTCCATTAATTCTGCTTTATGTTTATCATCTTTTGTTGCTGTATCCACTGATTTATAATTAATGGCAGCATCGACAATGTCACGTACATCAATACCACTACGTCGTGATAATGAACGCCAAACAATATGAGGAAAATAGAAACAAAATGCTTGAAGAAGTAATATGAATGGTATCCATTGATAGTAACGCAATTCGTTTTGTCTTCGTTCTCTTTCGATTTTCGGTACTTTTTGTTCAAGAGGAATATAATACGTATTTGATACCCAACATATATCATTAACATATTCCTAGAAATACAATTAAAATCAATGTTCCTATTCCAAACAATGCGTGTAAATAACGGAAATTCATTCGAATATTTATGTTGATTATCATTTGTTCATGACATAGACGGAAGTACCGGAAATCGGTCATTTCTGTTCGAAATATTTTCTATTTAATAGAAATCGAAGGGACTGACTAAGAGAGATCATCGGGTACAAACTTTCTGAGCTTGTTCTTCATGTACTCGATTTGAACGAAGTTATTAGATTGTGTATCATAATGCATTAGAAAAAAGTCATTTTAATTAGAAAATTTTATTGTTTCTACATATTCCACAGGATATTAAATTTACTAAGGCTTGAAAATTACGCTCGATTAAATTTCAGTTTAGTGAAACTAATTCGAAGGAGAGTATGAGAGGATAGATTGTGATTGTATATTATGGATGAGCTGTAAATCATTTTTCAATAACGAATAATTTGATAAGTGATGACAAATCTATTTTTGTGTCTATGAAGCAAAAAAGATACACACAGCAGCAAGTTTGATTTTCTTTCTCCAAAAATCAGATCAACAGATATCAAGGAAATACATTGACTTTCTGTTATCACTTTTCTCTATGAGCAATGTGCGGAATATGAAGTGTTTTTCTTTTGACATAACAGGTACTGTACAACGTTTTTATTGTACTTTGTTTTCGAAAAAAATGACTAGAAAAGCGTCGCTATCTTGTAGACTAGTTGTTTTAAAATCCGGACCGATTTTATCTATGTATAAATACACGAGATATTCATAAAATTTGTGGAATATGACAGAAACACACTATGTAGTTTTGAAAGTAGGATGTACGGTAGTTTGGTTGAAAAAGAAAAATTGAATGGAAAACCTATCGCGACTGAAAACTATTGGAAAAGGCGGCATATCTCCAGTAGAGGTCTATGGTTCCAAAAATTAACCGGAACCACGGTTCCTGTACCGACACCCTCTCATTCAAAAACATCTGTTCCGGTTCAGTTCAAAAAAATATTACATAGAGCCGTTTAGTTATCAAAAATTGGCTACCGGTTGGGTCAGCTGCGGTATCGTTCATGCGTTTAGATGCTGCTAAACAGAACATTCATATTCCCATCACAAAACACCAGCATAAGGTCCGATGTGATATGCTTTGTACATCATTTCTTTATAATTGTCTGCTGAAAAAACTAGATGTCAGCAGTCATATTAAAGAAACGAATCCGCAGTTCCTTGGTGAATTTTTGCTACAGTTCTGGTTCCGTTCTAGATTTTGTGGAACGGCAAACCTCTAGTCTAAAGTGCTGGACGACATTTACGAACCTATAGTTCATTCTTGTTTTTTTAATGATCGGGTACGAGTTCATCAACCTAATATGTAAGGTCATTCGTAAAATTTCTTTCGAGGAGAGGAAAATCGCTTTAAACACATGCGCATTCAATTGAATAGAAGATTAGAAGCAAGAGTAAAGCAACGTAGCTCAATTACAATACAACTTCGTAGAGGTAATCTTGATATAAGACATTATAAGTCTTATAACTTCAATGGAATGTTTCGATGGATTCTTATTTGCTGTTGTTAAACAAAAAGAAATGAAATTTCTCCCTTTTCTTTATTTCTTGAGTTATACATAATCTTTGTTGTTGTATTAAATTCATTTCACATAATGCACAATGTGTGTCTAGCTAGCTATCGGTAAGAAACATTTTCCCCTTCCGACCGAACAACGACCAACCGGATATATAACCTGTAAGGTGATACTGTTCTACCTATAGTTAATTAAAATCAAATCTCAATATTGTTGGTCGATCTGATCCAATTAGAAAAACTCTTGATTGGATGCGATAGACTCTCTTATACAAGATGGATCAGTCATAAGAATAGTAAAACCAAGAATTTTACGTTCACATCAGTACTTCGAGTTCAATAACTTTGATTGATTGGGCCATGGTTTAATTCAGATCGAGACAATTGTCGAAACCAATGATTTCTATTCCCGATCAAAAATTTATTTGAATTTTGGACCTATGAAACTGTTCTTGAAATTTAAGAGTGCCGACTTCGGACTCATTGAAATCAAAATGCGTTCGCAAGTAATTAGAAACTCACAAAAATTGTGAAAATGGATTTGAGGTGCATTCGCGAGTAATCGTTAGAATGGCAGCACACCTAACTATTCATTCACGAAAAATATTTTTCCATTCTATGAAACATCCTTTCGTTCATGCTGAACAAATTCATAAATCAACAAGTTTACAAATTTTATTATTCAAACTCTACAAGTGATAATTGATTATTTACCTCATAATTTTTCGTAAACTGAGCTGGTACCCAACCTAGAATGAAAAATCATTCGTATGATTTTGTGTATATTATGCTTGACTTACATTGTATATGTTTTGTGCCGAATTGTTTATTAGTTACAATAATAGCAAACAGAACAAGCATTAAAACAGTATATTTATACGACAGACGATCAGCAAAGCTATCATCACAACGTGATGCGCCGAAGACAAGTGATGGTAAACGCGTTACTATACCAATGATATCCATTCTATAAGATCTGAAACAAGAAAAAAAAATGATCACACATCATGTTGTAATAATTAACAACAATAACAGGAAAAAAAACGAGTCATAACAAAAAAAACATCAATGAAAGAAATATTTAATCATCGGTAACTGATGCCATTGAATCGTCTTGTTCTGTTACATTGTCCTTCTCTTTTATTTCAGATTCTAAATAAATCAATTAAAAATAATATAGAAATTTCAACATCGATTTCTTCTTCATGTGCTTCAAATCCTAACCTTTCTTATTGCCCTGTTTTTTTGAATATTTTTTTAATTTAGCAACAAAAAATCCATCCAAATTATGTAAATGAGGATAATAACGACGACAATATTTCATGAATGGATGAAATGCTGTACCTTTAAAGCTAGAGACAAACAATGATTCAAATTTCAATTAAACTTTGAATGAGTTAAAATTTTCTTGCGAATATCAATTTACTTTGTAAAACCTTCAACACCAAATTCTAAGCCTGTTTCAACAAGTTTCACTGGTCGATTATTTAATGCATACTGAACAACAGCTTCATTTTCTTCAACCTATTCTCGAACAGACGACGACAATGTATTGAAATTAAATTTAAAATCATTACATTTAGCTTACCAATATCGAACATGTGGAATAAACAATATATCCACCTGTTGTTGAGTTTTCATTAATGGAATCAATCGCATTTAATAAAATTTGACGTTGTGCTGTGAAACATCGTTGAATATCTTTATCATCCTAATAGTCGAAGAGAGAAGGAAAACATCTAGTCGTAGGATATAATAAGATTTTGATTCAAATTTACTTTAGAACTTTTAACTGCTGGATCTTTTGCTATAACACCAGTACCACTACATGGTGCATCAACAAGACATCGATCGAAACCACCCATATGCTAGAATAGACATGTAAATTATAGATTCGATTCAAATGTGTAAAACAATCGAAATTCGCATGTTTAAATACAAAGACTATTAGTGTTTCTTAAATTTTACTTGAAAAATTTTAGCTACGATACTGGAAGTTTTAAATAAGACTATGAGATACTCTGATAGGATAGATTAGAATAGAAACAAAACGTACATCTAGTTATGAAGGTCGAAATGAAGTTAAAATTAATATTTTTAAAATATCTATTGTTGGTTTTGATATCGCACTCGAACAATTCACACGACTATTTTTCTTACGCATAGCACTGTCATATAAAGTGTATAAAAATGAGGCATGTAAATAAAACGAAAGAATGAGTCAGGAATCGGATGCGGAAGTCAATAATACAATTAGCTGCACATGTTCTCTATTATTAAACAGGAAGACAATTTCTACCATTCTTTGCGAAAATTCAGCTAGAACGTCCAATACGAAAAAACACGTTCCAGAAAGAATAATTGCAAAGTTGCGCTCTTTTAGAAAGCCAATCCAACCATGACGTAGTATCCGAGCTAGAGATTGAATAGAACCGTATTTTGCGAAATCGAAATATGAAACACGATGTAACTGTTCTTGATAATTTTTTGAAAGTTGTTTCCTTTGATATAGTTATCTTTCAAAAAAAAATAGCTCATAATCATTTACCTAATCCTATCGAGCTACAATAAATAACGTGGGGATTCTTTCAGTACACTAATATCTCATTGACATATACTTTCTGAGATCAAGTAGCAAAATATCGAAAATAGTGTATATTGAGTGACAGTGTTGAACATATTCCAATACTACATTTTCTAACAGTTACTTTGTAAAAAACGTAAGAAAATTAAGAATTTTCTTTTGTTTAGTAAATGCAAAACTATAAAAAATACATCAAAAAGTTTCTATATTTTGATTGAAATTAGTAGTGTCATATATTCCAAAATGTGGAGATCCCAGCACTGCTTATCCCGAAGAAACTGTATCTACAGTAACTAATGGGGCAGGTGGGACGTACACGTCTAAATGAAATGGTACTTATCAAGTGGTACATAGTAGCTTCTTTCGTTGAAGATGCAGCATCAACAACGTGAGAAGTACTGGTATCAGCAAATTTTTTGTATATGTGACATAGCTCATTCAAATTCAGTGAAAAAATGCCACATGGCATTGACATACAATGATGATTTTATTCTTTGCATCTTTCACGACGGATAGATCTTGAGCATTGATTCCTGTGTTATCGACTCAAGTTGAAAGTGTTCGAAGTCTATCTGGCATGAGGCACACGTTTGAGTGTGAACGCGGGTACCGCTGGATTGTGAGTATGGATAAGTGGACGTGGCTATCGATGTACATAAAAATGAATAGAAAGTCCTCACCAACACTCATACGAGAAACGACAGGCTGTGTCTCGATCATACTTTTTATCGAATAACAGTTTAAAATTTTTCGAGACTTTGTAACCTTACCCTTTCTGATCGCATATCAATAACATTGATCTGTAATAGTGGGGAGCTGGATGCAAATTTCTACCTCGTACACTTTTACATCTTATTTAACTAAACGTAGCGGATAGGTTCGTTTTCTGATTGGGGACATCTGTAATGAATACGTACTTAGCGATATTCATGATAATCCGTGATATGCACGATATTTTATTTCATAAAAGTATTTTTATGTAGATTAGGCGATAACTACTCGAGTTGTACCAGAATGCTCGAATGCCGATGAGAAACGGCAAACAAACAGTACAGTCAATAAAATAGTATTTATATTAGAGAAAAAGAAAAAAAAATACTCTTTGTAAATGACCAGAAGTCGTTTCCATGACTAGATAAAAGTAGATTTCACAAAAGAAGGACTCTGATTTTTTTCTTCAATATTTTTTACAGCGGCCAAGTCAATAGAATTACAAGATGACATTTGTTGTGAGAATTAGGTCATAGCCGTCGGTACTTTTTTCTCTACTCATATTGCACTCCTTCAATATTCTAAGTAGTCGACTATGCGCTTTTGGTTTTTTCTTATGTTTACCTGAAATGAATTTCGTAGCATTAGATCACTGACTTCTTCTTATGAAATATCTTTGCAAACGTGAAAATCCAAGTGTTTCGCAGAAATGATATTGAACAGGTTAGTTTATCTTCACGTTTTTAACTTCTTACGATTTGTTAGCATACTGACTAATTATCACTTATCCAAGAATCTTATTAATACTTTTTCACTATGAAATAACGTAAGTTAAGTAGAAATAAACCAAAGTGAAGTTTAAACACGAAGACGACTTTTTCAGTGATTAATTCTCATATACCAGAGTTCGACATTGAATTTTTAATATACTTCTCGAATGAACAAACACAAGGAAAGACTAACTTTGTACTTGAGAATTTCTTCTCGTTTCATAAAAAGAAACAAAACTCGTACCTCTGAAAAATTTCTTCCATCGATATTAGTCACAATGGTATTGGTTAAACCTAATCGATGTGTATTAGCAATAATAGCTCTTGCACGATCTTTATTTGCATCATTTGCTACTAATATACCACTATTTCGCATTAACGAACCTAAATAATTTTACATTTAACAAAACAAAGCAGAGAACAAAAATTAATTTACCAATATATGTTGCTTTTCCACCTGGAGCTGCACACATATCTAAAATTCGTTCGTTTGGCTGCGGTGCTAATGCCATAACAGGTAGAAAACTGGAAGCACCTTGTAACATGTAATGACCACTAAGATATTCTGGTGTTGCACCGATTGGTACTTGACTATTGTAAATAACGAGACCAACTTTAGTCCATTTATCAAGTGGATCAACATTAACACCACGATTAATTAATGCTTGAGCTAAATCCCGACGACGTGTTTTCAATGTATTTGTTCGAATCGTAACCGGTCGTTGAACTTCATTAGCTTCCAAAAAATCAATAATCTATTTCGTCGTAATGAAATAGACAAAAAGAAATTTCATTTCAATTTTCATAATAATAAAAATTCTCTTACTTCAGCAAGTGGAAATAAATCGATGATTTTATTCATTAGAAAATCATTGTATGAATAATAATTACACAGATCTTGTTTGAGTAAATCGAGATAATCTTTTCTTGTTCGATGAATTTCACGTTTATTTTTAAAATCATTCAATACATTGATAACTTCACGAATACGATGCATTAATAATTGTAAATCAGCTTGTGGAGCTAATAGAGAGAAATTAATTATACATTAATTTCCTATATGTGTTTAACCTTCTTTTGTAACTTCTTGTCCACTTGGAAATTGTACTTTTTCTTGTTGTTGAATGTTCGTTAATAATTCTTGTTCAGAACGTTCTTTTGCAAGACGTTGTTTTTCACGTATTTTTTTCGATTGCTTTTCAATATCGAGCTAATTTTTTTTATGAAACAAAAATATTAATTATTGAAATAGTAATAATAAGATTTAAGTGTGATTTAACTTACTTTCGTTTCATCATCGTCTTCATCTTCTTCACTTGTACTTTCCATTTCATTAAAATCATCATTTAATGGAGCATCTTCATCCATGGATTCAATTTGATTTTCCTCATCATTATCACCATCAAATAATTCCTAATAAGACGATGCGTTTTTAGTATTAGAGTAGATATACATGATACACTAGTATGAAAATCATTTAAGAAAGGACGTCACTGATCTGAAAGCATGATTCGATGAAACATCATGAATATTCTAGAAAATGTTTCCGGTCTATTTCTATAATATTTTGAAAAAAAAAATTCCGAAACATGATCATTCTATGTTTATCGAATATAATCGATCATCATGTAAACGAACCGTATAAATTGTTGCTGTTTTTCATTAATTGGGATTTTATGTTATGCATGTCGATAAGCTTTTTCTCTTTATCTTAACTAGACCATCATTGTGGAAAATCAATGGATGACTATCGATCATCAGTATGACATCTTACAGATGGATTTCCATTTGTGCATTGATAAACAAAAATATTAGAACATTCATAATTAGAACGATTTGGAAATGTACGTAATAACGGTTAGCACGTCGCTTAATCAATATTTCCTATTCGTACGAGTTATTTTAATCAAGTGATAGATCTGAACTTGCTAGTGAGAGGTTTGCTGTTTCTTCGAGCTTCAAATGATAACTCGATTCGGAAGTCATAGTTTTACTGTCGACAAGGTAAAAATTAAATTTAGCACAGAAAAACTTTTACAAAATAGAAAATGTATTCTGTTAATAGATTCACATAGCTAGGCTTGATCTGCGGCGAGCCATGGATTCTATTGAAAATTTTCAATGAAAGACTAGAATAGTAAGTTCTTTCAGCACCCTATAGTTCATAGAGTTGAATAGCATCTTGACGATTATAAATAAGGTCTATTCAGAATTTCGTCATCTAAGATATTTAGTTTGGTAAGAAATTGATCAGATTTCTATTTTATAAGTCTTGTTTCTAGTATTTAGACGCAAAAAATACTACACATAGAAATGAAGTTTATCAGCCTCTAATGTTTTTTAGACATGGCACATATCGCATTGATAGAAATGTTTATTTGATCTATTACACTATTGACGTCATGATAAACTGTAATTCCCATGATACTCGAATTTCTGAACATTATTATCTAATAAATAATACAAATGATGTAATTGTACTAGCCTTGAAATCATTCAGTTTTTATATATCGATGACGTGTAACTTAATTTAATTCATACACATTCAAATCGAAATACTTAATTTAACTTCGATCGATGAATTTGATCTTTTCAATCATATGCTGAAGCGAATCTTTTTTTTTTGATAAAATCGAATGAATATAAGTAATGTTAAATACCTTTTTCTTTTTTGGTTTAAGCCATTGTTTATTTTCATCGGTATATCCATTTATCTGTTCTTCATCATTTGATTCACCATCTGATTGACGTTTTGTTGCTGATTTAAGTTCTATAATGAAAAGAAAGTATCACATTGAAGACAAAATAATTTAGATTTTAAATTAAGCAGACTTGTATTTTTCTTGATGGTTTTTTTTAATTGTTCTTTTTCAAGTCGTTTTCGTGCACTAAACGACAAAACAAGAAAAAAAAATGAAAATTAACTTTGAGAACAATAAAATCAAACCGTTGTTTCCCATGACTTGATACTTTTTTTTTCTCGGGTGTTTCTAAAATAAAACGATGAATTTTTAGAGGAAAAAAAAAACATAATAATTTTTACCTGTTTGTGTTAATTCCTTTGGAAAAGTTGGTTCACCTTGTTTTTTTGCTTTTCGACCAGGACCACGAATGGGTTTAGCTCCTTTGTCGTCAGTTTTCTTTCTTCGTCCCATGATGAATCTTTAATGTTTTTCTAAATCCGAAGAAAAAAAAATCAAGTTTTAGCTGATTAACATCTCGTAAACAAATAATAATGTTATAATAAACTATCATAGTGTACAATGATTCGTCATTAGAGACGAGCCAATCCGAAACAATCAAGAGGCGCTAGTGATCGATAAGAGAAAAAGAAAAATCATATCTTTCGTTCTCTAGTTATCGATAGAGCATGATAAAAAAATGATCCATGCTTGTTATTTCCAGCGATGATAATGAATCAAGGCTAAACCAATCCATCCTTATAACTACCCTTATAAATAACTGATTCTCAATTTGCTTCGGATTTATATAGTGAGAACCTGATAAAAAACCTCCGATTTTACCAATCCCATCAACACGATTAACTGACCCCATTCCATTGTATTACTTTGATATTTTTAATTAAATTTAACAGTTACCTCTTTTATAAATCAAATATTTATTTGAATCAAAATTCAAGTTACAAGCTAACGCAAAAATAATACTAAAACATGGATTTCATTTTTTCGGACTCCAGGAACTTACCTGCAATGAGCCCATATTGGCTATTTTGAGCCCAGGAAAAAATGTTCTGGCTCGAAAGAAATTGTTTTTCCTGTTTAGAACCCATAATAATAAGGAATGAAACTGCTTATTGATAGTTTTGAGCCCACTATTGTTTATTTATCATGAAAAATGAAAATAACATAATTACAAGAGTAAACATTTAACCTTGATTATTTAAAATAACTTCGATTTGAAAATCACATCTAGGGAATTTTCGATATTGTAAACATCGATATGTGATCTTCTTACCAGCGTTGATATCTTTTGAACGTTTTACACACCTTATTTTGTACGAGATATGCTTGCAAATCATTATCATTGAAAAATGTGTCAACGAAATTCCTCATTCGTTTCGCCATAATCAAATTATTCGAATATTTAATAATAAACGATCAATATAGTCAAGCAATACTGAATCCACCATTACCGCAATCGAGGTTTCTATCTTGAACATGAATTTTTATGCTCCGCACGATATCAGCGTTATCTCTCATAATCCGGACTCAAAACACCAACTACTCTCGAATTCATTTTGTATTCCGGGCTCAAAAGAGACAAGAGACTGATTCGAGCCGGGAAATTCCTCACTGCGCTCGAAAAGACCAATAGGGGTTCATTGTGGGTTAATTCCGGGCTCAAAAAACATTTTATACTTAAAAAATGAAGCCCAAACAATGAATCTGAAAGCATAAGTATGAAATGATTAAATATGAAGATATTTTATTTCTTAACAGAACCTCACTATCGTTAAATTGATTGTTGTCTTCATTCAATTAAGTAAATGACGTACTCTAAGCGATGTAGCAACTGCGCATAGCTACGTGACTTAAAGATATATTTGCTGTTTTTTTTGTTCTTCTGTCATTCATTTTCTACAGTTGACTAGAAGAATTAATATGGTAAACCACGTGCATAACCGGTGAGATTTTTAATAACCCGCGTAATATCAATCGAAACTGGCTCTTCACCACTAGTGGCATCACTAGGGTACAGCCAAATGAGGCTGATCCCCATCACCGGCTTTGAGTAGTGGCGTCAGTAAAGAAAGGCCAGGTGGGGTTCACCCTCACCACCCACAATTTTCTGGTGACGCCACTATTTACAGCCAAAAGTGATCCAGTTTTGTGACACGAATTTAATGTTGTAAACGAAGAACGGTTCTTAATAGTGAATATAAATATATCGAGTCGATCACTTTTTAACTTTATTGACCTCAATCAAAAGGAAGTAACGATTGTACTTGGCACTAGTCTAAATCTTCTTTTGGTCTAAATTTGATGTGATGATGAAAATTCTCGATCGAAAATAGCTGAAATACAGTGCATATAGACAATAAATAATCAAATCAGAGACAAATATGGAGGAAACATTTTATTCTCTGCTTCGCAATATTTCACTTTGTTGCAGACCATTCAACTAGAACAAATCATATTTTTCGAAAGGTTAAAATGGATGAATGATAGCGATGATGCTATGCGTATGTTCAATATCCAGTATTCATCAATTACAACGATTAAAGTTCTTATTATTGTAGAACGTTTTTTTATAAATATAGTTTTTTCTATTAACTGTTCATTTTCATGAAAGATGAGAAGATTCATAAACGAAAAAAAAACTCAAATCCTTTATTCGAATTTATCATGCCTAACTGAAAGAACATTAATATTTTTCCTGTTGTCGAAAACAGACCACTGAGACACTGTTTTTTATGACTTCGATTTCTTAAAATATTTGGATCGCTGAATCAGGGTCCCCGCTGTTCACCAATAGTGGCAAAATCGCAGGAAAGCGAGCGTAGATATTGTTGAATGTCCTTGAGCTTCTCGAAAGATAGCCAAACCTTTCCGAAAGAACTACAAGAAATGTTATGCAGTGTCATGCGTATCCATGTTTTCAAAATCGCCCAGCTTTTGATGATTTATCGCGATTGATCGTCAACTTTTTGAATAATTCAGATACATCGCGATTAATCACCAATCTTTTCAGTACTGTAAATGCATCGGAATTAATCGTCGATTTTCTAGTGAAAAAGATGTATTGTCACAAATCATCGATTATTTTGAGATTTATGAATGGTCGAAACTAAATTAAGATTGGAAGATATTTTCATCGAAAAACTATTTTGAAGTTTTATGATACGCTAGACAACAATTTTTTGATTCAATAACTATCAGTTTCTTAGATTAGATAAACAAAAAAGAACTTTATCATATCTTCTTATTTAATTGATGTGTATCGAATTATACTTCGTGATCCATTACAATGATTGGCTTGTGTCACGAGCCTTTGACGAATTGCAACACAAATATTTTTTTCTTAATAGCTATACAAACGAAGATAAGTTTTCGATCTTTATACATAACGGTAATTTCTTTCAATAATTACAACTAATTTTAGAAAATACGTGTAATGAGTTAACCAAAAATACGATTATTCTCCGGTTCTTCTTGTCACTTTTCGTTCATATAAATTCGCAACTCTTTTTAAATTCTATAAATTTGTTTTCACGCATAGAACTTGTAAAATTTTCATCAGTTTTACTTTCCGGCATTAGGAACCAGAGACGAAAAAGAATCAAGTATGTTACATTAGATTAGGTTCGATTCAGATTGCGTTCGGACAAGGGTAGATATTGACGTGATATGTGGTTTGGTAGTGAAAGTCAGTTTTTTGTCACCCACACCACCCTTAAACTCAAGGGGGCAAAAGCGATACTCCATCTACTCCAAAACATTTTTGGAGTACAGTGAAGTACGACTGGAGTATTGGAGTACCGCCTTTTCCCCCTTGCTTAAACTACTTTTTTTAATGTCTTTTCTTTTTGAAATTACTTTTACAAGCACCATGACCAGTGGATCTATTGTATTATTACGAAAAATTACTTGGTAAAGTAGTGGAAAATATTTTCGTATTAAAAATGATTCAACAGTGTCAATGTATTCCTGTGCTTTAATTTACGAATATATTAAGTAGAAAATAATTTTTTCATTGTTCACATGTAAAACTATTGATTATAAAACATATCTGTATTCAATGATAGATATAAATAACAGTGACATTTCTTTAAAATATATTGATTTGTGGTGATGTAAGTTTTACATGAATTTAATTTTAAATAATTTTAATTTTTCAATATAAATTGTTATCATTCGAATTTGTTGTCAAATGCACATTATTTAAAATTTTAAAATAACAGAAAAATTACATACATAGTCTTTACAATAAAGACTTCACTAGTAATAACATTTTCGTGGTTGTTACAAAGTTCTGCTCAATATATACGAAGTTCAAAAGTGAGGGATATGTTATTATAGAACAATCGGTTTGTCCCTTCTTCGTAAATACACAATCATCTGTTCGAATATGCTTCAAGGTTATATAACATAAGTTGGAAGACGCCAACTAAGCACGGACATTCTCTAAAAGATGAAGTTGTTGTCAGAGAACGTGAAAAGATCACAAATAGACCTATTCTGTACACATCAAATGTCTACAAGTCAGATTATTTTTTCTAGCTGTTTTTATGAGAAGACAAAGCTAGGTAACTAAAAAAATCGCGATTTGGTTAAAAATCGAAAAAAGTATCGGTAAAAATCGCCAGTTTGAATGAATAAATCGCGTTGAGCTCTCACGATTAATCGCCCTAATATCCCGCGATAAAATCGTCGATTTTCTAGCGATTTTGAGGACATGGGCACTGACAAAAGTCTTATTGGTGACATTTGAGCTACTCGCTAAACTTGAACCATTCATAAGCTTCAATCTGAGTGCTTATGAAGAAAAGATCAGTGCACTCACTCACACAATAGAAGTTTAGTCCCCCTGTCATTCCTCAGTCGCTTCTAAATAGTACAAATGAATTCTTTTTGATTATTATATTTCAATCTATAAAAATAATGGTTCCATCAAATCATAATTTGAGAATCCAGTTCAAGTTCTGATATATTTCTAAGGTATCGATAGATTATTATGAAATTAATATGACAGTTCAATCGGTTTGATATTTTCGAAACTGATTGTGTCATAGATTAACTAACAAAAACGAGATCACCAGAATTGTATAAAACATTTTTCTCGGTCGTATTCGTTCCAGAGCAAGTTCAATAAATAATTCACAGTTAAAACGAAGCTTGATGGTGAAATTTCTTGGAAGGTGAAATAAACTCTGTTCAGTCATAATATCTGAACATAGTGAAAAGTTTGCGTAGTACCATTCGACTTTAATCACCTATCATGTGTGTGATGGACTATTCAAATCCATTCGTGAATGGAGACGCGTCCAAAGTTCCCTCATATACACCATCGAACTTGTTGCAGATGTTGCCTAACACTATATATGGTAACATTCGGAATCGTTTTCATAACAAATCTAAAATAATCTTCAATGTTATACCATAAACGTGAAACTCTTCGAGTTTTTTATGCTGGAAGCTTCCCAGGTAGATCTTTCCGGGTCATCGCGCATAAATAATCCTAATGTCATTGTAAAGGATTTTGTATAGGCCATATAGTGAAATTTCAACAGACTTAGTATTGCGAACGTATAACATACCGTCTTATCAATCTTAAAAATACTGTAAAAGTGCTGCCATATCTACGGGAAAAAATTCCCTACAAAAACACAGTTTGCAACGGTATTTCGAAACATGGGAGACAGACCGTTTATTCGTGTCTCCACAAAACAGTAAAAACCGCGGTTTTAAAAAACAGTACTAACGGTCTGATTCCTGCGGTTTTTGGAAACCGCTAAATACCTGGATTTCTTAACACTGCGGTATACAGCGGGCTTTTAAGATGTACTCAAACTGTGAAAAAAATTAACCGAAATTATTTACGCTTTCTTAATAATGCTTACTAACTTCTTGGTGCAAGAAATTTCTCTTGGAAACTGTGATTATTGCTCGTTTTTCACTAATAGTCGGTCAGCAAGCCATCTAATTATATATTTTTTTTTTGGTCGAGGCTGGATGCGAACACTAATTTTTCTCATATACCTCTACTTCTCTAAATTCTTATATGACTATACAAACCACCCGATCGTATTTGTGTACAAAAATCTATCAGCGAACCTGCCTTATGAGCTAATCGAGCGAGGGGAAACCTGATTTCTGGTTTTGTGATTTTTCTAAATAATGAATGGATTGATTACAATAAATGAAATCGGAAAAATTAACAAAAAAATCGGAAATCAGGAAAATAAATAAAAGCTTATTTAAACTATTTCACCCGTTGATTTATATTTTAAACAGCAAGGATACAAAATTTTATCACGTTGATCCAATTCATTGATTTTTTGTTTGATTTTTTAATTTTACAATTAATTAAGAATCAAAAATATTAGCTGTTTCCGGCTTCACTGCTAGCCTTTTGCATTGATTCCTTCTCAAATTAGATCCACTTTAGGAAAATAAAATTCATTAATACAATTAAACGAGATACTCTACTGGCCCAGAAACTAAACGCAGAGTCTTTTTTCTCAATTGTACATTTAATTTTGCTGTCAAATTTTATTTAAAAAAATCTTTGTTTCCGAAAAATAAATTTCACATAAGAGCGACTGATTCGTCACTACAGTTAAAACGATATTAACAGCATTTCATGTGATCTGAAACTGCAAGGTTGGATGTGAAAGTTAAAATTGTTATAATCTCAGTGTTGGAAAATCCAGACTAACTGTGCTTCCGAATATCGCGTTTATAATGGTATTCACTGCAGTTTTTGGTAATCGTGTTTTGGAACATCGTGTTTACAATGGTGTTCAATGCGGTTTTGGGAAACCGAGTCGAACCGTGTCTTCTAATACCGCCGTCTTAGTTTAGGAAACTGCGGTTATTTTAGAACGCAGCGACAAAAATCACGGTTAACCATATTTTTTTCAGTGACGGTGCGATTTTCTAGGAAAACCCACGATTAGATGAAAATAATCTCGGTTGACCGTGGTTTTTCCCTAAAAATGTTTTCGCGGGCAGCGAGGATTTCCTATCGACTATGCAATAGAGTGTCCTTTGTCACAGGAAATATTTTCCAGTTGGAAATTGCATGCCAGGTACCGCAGCTTTTGTCTGATTAGCAAGTTTGATGGCAAGCTGATTTAATTTTTGACTATACTGGACGATTTTTAACCACAAAAACTCATTTAATTTCAAACGGCATGATAGTTGCAATCAACGTACGTACAGATATCGAACTACCAAGTTTTCTCATAGAACATGCTGATAAAAGTTATTTTTCGAACCCTGAACGAGAACGCATAGGTGTCAAAACTTGAGTCGTAAGAAAATACAAAAGACTAGAGAAAAGTATTAAAGGACTCTTTTTTTCGGATCGTAAAACTCTCCACTTTGTCTTAATTACCATTAGCACAATCATGGATTCCTTTTATTTAAGTTCGTTGTCAAAAGAAAAATAGTTCATGCATCTTCATCCTTTATTTAATGGAAATTAAAGATGCGGGATCACTCCTAGCTACGACAACCATGTCAAGAGATGTGATGCTAGTATTCAAAGCTTAATATTTCAATCGAAACTCTGTCAGCGTTCAACTAACGACTTTCCCACATGCAGATCTTTGAAGGTCTACTAGGGAAATAAAGTAACTGAGCCAGAATGTTAGGTCATCAGCCATGGATCAGGGAATAATGGGAAATAGTAGGATTTCAACATCCTCACTAAAGTTATCAAGTCAGAAAATTACAAAATTTTCGTTACTTTTTATTCGCTAACGTAGCTGCAACGATTTTCTGCCCGGGTGTAGCTTTTGAGAGTCTACTCTGATTCTACTGATCAGCAGAATAACTTCGACAATCAGAGACAATTGGATTGTATATGCTAACTCCTGTGAAGCCGAGGAAATTCTGTGAGAAGTCTGGAGATGCAAAATGCAATGATATTAGGATTCATCTGTCGAAATTTGCCAGCACCCAACTAATGACTTAGATGAGATCGATCCCTAGTGTTCACATCCTTGAACTTGAACGCAGCACAATAGATTGTGCTGCGTTCAAGTTCAAGGATCTGATTTAGGAGCACATCATTATCATTTACTTAAATTTAAGTTCAAAGTTATCATTTATTATTTATCTTTAGATTAAATTAAATATTTTAACTTAAATATTAGAACTGAGTTTTCTTTAAACCACCAAGGTGAAAGCATACGGTACGCATACCGCCATTTACGGTCAAATACGGAGCGTATACGGCCGTAAACCTGGTCCATGATTTACGACCGTATTTTAACGCAAATACGGCCGTATCCGATCGATATACGATACAAATACGGCAAAGGTATGGTGAGAATACGGTCGTAAATCATGGACCTGGTTTACGGTGGAATACAGTATTAATACGTTCGTTTATGGTGTAATTACGGCGTAGAAACGGCCGTTTACGGTGAAGTTTCGGTAATTTACAGTGGACCGTAACCTTCCTCCTGGGCAGAAGCTTTTGTTAAATTAACTGAATCACTTTGGTAAAAGTCATCAGTGACAAAGGAAAGGAATCTTAAGGAAAATAACGTTGGCTTATAATGGTTCATGAAATTGAATCAGGGTTGTTGACTCTGAATTTGATGTCGGCTTTTTGAAAATTGTGAGTTTTAATTATTTTATGTACAATATTTTTCTACAGAAAATACATTTCTTGGAACAGCATTACTTTCAGAAGGTAATTCAGTTGCGAGACAAAGAAATTCTCAATGTTCAAGAACACAGCTCAGATTCGGATTCCTCAACCCGGATTCACTTTCATCAACCATTATAAATTATCATCGACTTCCTTAACAATTCCTGTCCTTTGTGACTAATAGCTTGTACCGAATAATTCAGTAAATTTAACATCAGTTTTAGGTTTAAAGCAAACTTAATTTTAATATTTAAGTTAAATGTTTCGGTTTAATAATAAAATTAAAAATTTGCGTCAAACTATTCAGCTAATGTATTTTAATTGAGTCCAATCGAATATTATCTATACCACTTGCCATCTGGGTGGATTATCGATGCTGGTGTAACTTTGTAAATCCTGGCTAAAAGTAATACCAGAAAATTATTGAAAGACAATAGTTAAGTTATTTATTTATTTATTAATTTGAAATTACATTTTAAGCTATTGGTGTCATCTAGCGAGTCATTTTATTGCCTCGGCTTTTATTCTTGTGTTCGCCACTGTTACTAAACAAGTTGAGTAAAAAAGAGGTATGATATTTTTGCTAAAATTTCTAATCAATTTGATGTATGTTTAAAAAGTGTTTAACCCAGATATTATATATAGTCTGCTTAAAAAGTAGAAGCCAATAGCACCATAAACATTCTTTAAAATCTCATTGGTTTGGGAGCCAATGCCGCTCTGTGTTGAATTTTCTTCTTCCGACTTGCTCTTCTGTTTTACTTTCCAACCGAATAAACGAAACGCCATTATGTTTTTTTTCTTCTCTTTAAAAGTCTCTAGTTTCAATTGATGTTTTTGTTCTGAAATTGTGCGTTTTCCTGAAAAATCAAAAAAGGTATATCAAAAACAGAAAGTAAGTTTCTATTGTGATTTTAAAAATGGCGTCCCTCCAAATAAGTTTTCAAAATTTAAAATAGTGAGAATAACACTATAGAAGGTCTACGATGTTCTTCATTGTTCACCAAGGTGAATGATTCTGCCAGTCAGGTCCAATGCGATTGGATTCGGATTGTGTACATGTCTTTTTATAAAACCAAAGAAATCTTATCGGAACTTAGGAAACAGATTGGCTTCCGGATTCTTATTATTGGTTATTACCTTGATGCAAACTAGGTTGTACAGAACGGTCCGTATACGGCGGTAAACAAATAAAAAACGGGATGTTTACAGCGTTCCGACCAATTTCCTTTATGAGCATTACTTTAAGGAATACAAACATATACGTTTCGGAACGCTTACACTAAAAAAAAAGAATTTTACCGAACCTTTTTAGGGGGGTTCGGTAAAGTTCTTTTTTTTAGTGTACGGAGCCGTTATCGAAGACTGCTCAACGATATGTAAACAAGACCATATACCGTATTTTTTCTGACTTTTTTGCCAAGAGTGCAAAATCTGCCATGAAAATTAGAAATTTTCCCGCACGGTAATTTTTTTTCCAAAAATTTTTCCAGCCTTAAAATTCAATAACATGACGAGAAATTCTGGTTTAAGATGCATATGTTAACAAAAAACCGCGACTAATTGAAACGTTGCTAACACAAGCTAGAGAAAAGAATATTATTATTCAATATCGGTTGGTTGAGGTAATCTTCCAACTTGTACCTTGCGTAAACGATTTAAAACAAAAGAACACGGAGAAACAAGTTTCTAAACTTGATATTGTTCACACTATTTATAAAGAAAGCTGTTAGGGCAATCCCTTGCGGGATTAAAAAGGGTAAACACGAGGTAACAGTTTTCAACAGTCACTGAAATCTTGCTTTCTTTCATGAACCCTGCTAGCCGTTTACTCATCATTTCTCACTCAGCCACTAGAGCTGCAATAAAGAAGCAGCTAATATATTCTCATCAGAAATTAGTGACATATATTCACTAATCCTGTCTGTACCGAAGGTCGGTGACGTTCAGTGACACCCTTGAGGACCGTCTGTCATTCTGCAAAGGTCTTAAATCCTGTCGGTAACGGCCTCTGTTGGGTAAATCATCCGCTGGTAACGGTCTGTGACGGGAGAATCACCTGTCTGAAACAGCCTGTGACGGGAGAATCACCTGTCTGAAACAGCCTGTGATGGGGAAATCAACTCTCGGTAACAGTCTATGGCGGAAGAGTCACCTGTCGGTAATGGTCTGCGATGAAAGACTCACCTGTGGATAACGATCTGTGATGGGGGAAAGGGGTGCAAAATTTCTACCCTAAACACTTCAACCCTCCTTTCGGGTCGCGTTTCACAATAACAATTGCTCTTCTCTAATATGACTAAAATAATCATTAAGAGAACTTGTGATAAGTAAATCAGCTGAGTGTATTGGTGGTGTATTCCAATGTAGCTAGTGGTGGTGCCAGGAGTGGGTTGGTGTGGGCTCAGTCCCCTATGAAAATTTTCTCAAGTCCTCGAAACAAAGTTTTTTAGCAGCGTCAGAGATGGCTCCGGTATACTGAGGCCACCCTCAAGGAAGTTTATGGCGCCGCTACTACTTTCGATGTAATAATTTTTTTATCGGTTGTCTATATAGACACTAAATGTATCTTTATCAGCAATTTCGATTAAGCATCTTTGTTTCCATTCCACATATTATTGTTGTAAATTAGTTGCATTGATTTTATATCTGTTGAATTCAGTAAAGTAAAATCAATTAATTCTATGTATGGTAGTCATCCTAGTCCCGTTGTGTATGCATAGGAGTAAACAATCACAACTATATGTAACAACTGAGAAGAGAAGGCAACTAAGTGCATTGCCGTACCGGAAAAACATAAACGAGAAGATGAGAAAACAAATAGTTCTTTTTACATCATAGTTACGCCCAAGGAAAAAGAGTGAAAGATAATAAGTAGTGAGACGCATGATCAACGTAAACAAAAGAAGAAGACACTGAAGCTGCGAAAAAGAAATGAATGATTCTTTCAAAGTTTAAAGAAAAGAAAAGAAGAGAGGAGCAGGATTTTATCCGTGCATATATTAATGAACCAGGATTCGTTTGGAAACCTGTAAGATTATTTACCTCTTTGGAAAAATATTTCCCTCTTCTGAGCTGAAGGGAGAATATTTTACCAAGAAGAGAAAATGTTTGTTCGAAAATTTCCCCAGATGCTTAAGTTTTCAAAATTTTCCCCTAACGACTATTCGCACACACGGACAGATTCTCTATCGTTGACTTTTCTCCAAAAATATCTCTACTAGTGCTATCAAAACTTTAACTCACGATTATTAAGGATCCTTAAGTTACATAGAACAAGAGTACACGTTATCGATTTTTCCACGAAGGTCGGTGTAGTCATAATATTGCGACTTTTACTTTTATGGAATGTAAGTAAGCAGGATTTCAAAGAAAAAGATGTCAAGCTGCATAAATTAGGATTTTGCTCTCAGATCAGAAGTCTTTAACATTTTTTTTGATCGGTCGTAGAACAGCATTACAACAAAGATCACAAATAGATGCATTTGAAGTCGCCCTTCATGAAGTTTACACACTTTCTGAAACATGACAGCATTTGAACGATTATATGTTTCATTATGTTCTTGCATAGAATATGTTATTTTTGTTTCGTCAAATGCTTGGATAAATCATCGAAGAAATAAAGTGAGCCTTGTTTTCAGAAACATCACCAAATACTAGTTTTGAGGTTTAATAAGGGATAAAGTCGGCGACCCATCCGCCCTGCCCCATCCACCCCTCTACCACGTTCTGTGAGACACTCTGGCAGACCACTTCAGTAGATGATCAGAGGTCTTTCTATAATTGGCATTTACTTAGAACATTTATCTAGTATTTTCTTCTTGAAGTTCTATACTTCAGCGTGAACAATCATGAAGAAGTATGCCGAAATATGGATATACAAGGCTGGCCTTTAAAGACTTTTTAAAGGTGACAATAGCGTGTATCACATTTTAACTCTTCAGAGATTGGACCGAAAGTTTGTTACTTTAATAACTATGAACACCAAACCGTGAAAGATTCCTTAAAATTACAGAACTCTTTTCTTCTATTATAACAGGTCCTTTCTGTATGAATTCTCAACCTCGCCAATCCTCGAACTTCCAAACATTGACACCTTGTAGAGATGGTTCAGACTGCATTCTACAGCATAAAAGGTCTTCTGAGCATAACGAAAATTATTCCCATCCTTGTCGATGGCTTGATTTATGTCGCGATATTGATGACAGTGAACATGCACATCATTACACGCACTCCACACGTGGTATTCAAGAATGCAACTATGGAACGGATGGTTGTAATCAGTTAGGAGACCCTGAACATCGTCGGACATATCGACACGATGGTCTTCCCTATATCCTACTGCCGTGCAAATTTAATTCTAGCTGCCAAGATCGATCTCCACAGCATTTGAAAAAGTTTCAACACCCAGCCGCTTTCTACCAAGAAACTGATGTTTTCACTAAAACTATCGGTACGTATAAATAAACTGCTTTAGAAATTTATCGAAACATAAGTAAGTGGCACGTACCACACTAGTTGAAATGTTTATTCTGTACCCTCGCTTTCACAGGCTCGTGAAATAAATCAAACGAAACCGGGGTACACTAGCCAACGTTCATCGATCGCTTAGACTTAGTACGATTTTCTTATAAAACAATTATGTGAAACGAGAACGATGCATTATTGAAAGAAACTTAAATGGATATGAATAAATATATATAGTTTTGAATACGAAGATTTTCTTCGGTACACAACAATTTTCATAACGAATCCTTCATTAAAACCTCACTATTCTTTCCTTGCCTTTATAGTTACAAACGGCAAACGTGCTTGCAGATATGGCTCTGAATGTCATGATCGCTCCGACCCGGATCATTGTGATCGGTTTCAACATCCCCCAACGTCTTCATCACTGCTGAGAACAATTACAAATATGAGCCATGAATCAAGTAGATCTACAGGCAAAGACCGTTTATCGAATGATTTTGATCCAACGAACTCTGACATACGAAAACCTTCCTACAATGAACCTATGGTTAACTCAACAAGATCGTCGCAGCCTGATCAATCGAGAACAAAATATATTCAGAAAGACACAGCTGGGTCTGGACCATGTGAGTATAGAATGAATCAATCAAATGATCATGTTTTCCGTGACAAGAGATTGATTTCTATTCGGTTACTAATACGATTTAGCACCAAGAACATGACATCAGTTATGTATAAGAGTGATATTCGATTTTTACTTTATTTTTCAGTATACTTAAGTAGCGTATGAGTATGGTGACACTTGGTGCATTCTATAACAAGGTTCAGTGGGAAAAGAGGAGTTAACGATAACTAATCGGAAATGAAATGAAGATGAGCCGAAGAAATTGATGTCACTAATCTACAGTTCTCCGCCACAGAAACTTTTATTGTGTACCTTGATGGCTATGACTATTGTTTGGTTACTGGTTTTAGTTTCGAACTCAAAACCTGCATGCAAATATGGCTCTGAATGTTATGATCGCTCCAACCCGGACCATTGTGATCGGTTTCAACATCCCCCAACGTCTTCATCACTGCTGAGAAAAAATACAAATATGAGCCACGAATCAAGTAGATCTACAGGCAAAGACCGTTTATCGAATGATTTTGATCCAACGAACTCCAGCGTACGAAAACCTTCCTACAATGACCCTATGGTTAACTCAACAAGATCGTCACAGCATGATCAATCGAGAATAAAAAATATGCATAGTGATAAGGATGCTTCTGAATCGTGTACGTACTGCAAAGTGATGAATCGATCGGTTTTCCGGAAGAAGAGAGAAAGGAAAATCCTCAACTTTTGATACTACCTAAAACGAAAAGATGTCATATACTAAGTTTTTCAGGATTATGGACTATGGTAGCGCTAGCTTAAGTTTCGCAGTATATTGAATAGTGTTTTTCTACACGCTTAAAAAGGGAGTCTATAGAAGATTCAAACAGCTGTCGGAGTTCAGGAATTGTTGTTTTTTTATGAATAAGTTCTCTAAGCAAACTAATTATATCAATTTCATTATGACGAAGATTCTGATTAAAAGGCAAGCTGATTAGTATTTGTTACCATACTATTGATAGTAATTATATGCATATCTGAAAATTATGCTTCTTTTAATATTTTGATATCACTATTTTTCAACTGTCGACAGTTTCTTGATTGTAGCATGGTAGAAACAGGTTAATGTATATCATACTTACTAGTATCGATTTGAATGATCACATACATTGCCAAGTAAACGGAATAAAAGAGGGAAAGAGTATGTTTATCCAAGGGGAAAATACTTATCATTTACTTGTTCACGTATTTGAATCAGGATAGAACAGAATTGATTTTCAAGAGAAATACGGTTTTACTATGATATATTGCGGTCGATGAATTTGATTAAAAATGAAATATAGTATTGACATAAAGAGGACGATTCAGCTGTTCATAATGATTACCTGCAAATAATGATGACTATATATTTTATTTCCAAGATACAACGTACTACTGAACAGAGAAGATCAAACTGTTGCTTTTTCAAACTATTATGCATTCACTTTGAAATGCAATATGCCTGTGCAATGAGGTGATTCATGTCCCTGAGCTGTAGCTGGAAGAAATGAAAGCAATTTCAATCATGTGTTTCGTTTGTTCTTGTTGCCATTTAGATAAAAAGTCCATATTAAAAAGTTTCAGGGACGACAGTGAGATAGAAATCAAAGTAAATATTGTATCCGAATATCCAAACTAATGTTATATGAGGGAATATTCATAAAATCTTTTTCGAAAAGACAAATGGCAATTATATCAGGCTTGGCATGGTTGAAATCGATTTTCTAAGAGATACTTAAAAGCGATAAGAGTGCTAGCGTAGATTGAAAAAGTACGTTTCAGAAGGGAAGCTATTTTTCTCAAAGGTGAAATTAAAAACTTTTCATCGATTGCTTTTCATTTTTTGATGACAAGATTAATTTTTTTTTCTACTTTTCTAGATAGGTTTTTTGCTTCATTTTTGGCTGTACTCTTTAGCAAGCTATATAGATTGTCCAGATAGTAACTGAATCTATTATAGTTGAAATATTTGGTTCACTGACCATTGCGTTCTTGTTGATATTCGCAGTTGCGATATTCATTTTTTCACCTTAGTCGACTTATACGTATTGTTGGCTACAGTAGAAGGCAATGACTTTCAACGTAATTCTTTCTTCATATGATGTCATAGATGGGGTAAAAATTGTGTAGTACAACTCGCTTGAGAGGAATCAGCAATATTGTTGAGTTCTGTTTAAATGAAAGCATTTGAAGATCTTTCTTGCTTGAGTATGAAAATTTTTGCGTTTATAATATTAAGTTATTGCGTCTGTACCTCGTCGGTACGAACGAGGTGAATGAATCCGATAATCAATCCGGTCTGAACTTATCGTATTAAATCAACCGGCAACATCCGATGGGTTCCAGAAGACAAACCTAGAAATGTATTCCAACCGAACAAATATTTGGGGAAATGGTTTTAAATGCTTGAAATCGAACATCGATCGCCAGTGATTAACGCCTTTTCGACAGGCCATGCAACGCTTTCCTGCGCAAGTTTTCACGTTCATATAATGAAAACAGCGGAAAACCCCTGTAACGCATTGCTTTTAAGTTATAGAAAAATACCTACTTCTATTTCTCTTACTATGGGATTTTTCGCTGTTTTCTTGCTATGAACGTGAAAATTTTGGCGAAAAAGCGTTTTCTGCGTTTTCCACGAGGTACTTATCAATCACAATCGATGTTCGATTTCGAATGGTAAAAATTATTTCCCCAAATGATTATCCGCTTCGGATATACCCTAGTTTCTTTTTTATACCTTAATTAGCACACAATGACATTAATAGAGAGGGTCAAAGCTAGCATTAGATTCAGGGAAAGCCTATACAGTAGGATTCGATAGCATCCAACCTTATGGATCAAAAAGTCATTCTGTCACTCGTGTTTCTATAGCATTCCGTTCATTTCATCAAAACTCCATACAATCCAACTAGATCCGATTGTAGGAATAATTCTTCTAGGTTCAAGTATTTCGGATTCATGTTATGAAAATGTAGCGTTACAAATTTATTCGTACTGCTGGAACCACCTGATATTGAATTCAGTTTCTCTGCACACTTCAGGATAGGAACCGATGATGTCAAATAAAAGCCTCCGAAATAGTATACGAATAGTTTTTTCCACGTATTGCACTTCAACCAGTCGAGATTCTTCAGTTATCGCAGGGTGCAGAGATAAAACATTGAAAATTCAAAATCTATCAAAAACCTCTGCATGAATACTAATAACATAGTATTTCTTTTGCATAATGGAAAATCATACGAGAAAAACTGAAATTTGAGTGAAAATTAATTTGTACTTATACATTCCTTAGACAGAAGCCATTGAATTTCAAATGCTTCTTTACTACTTTCATATTCTTGTACCCCTATTTAAGTTTCGAACTCAAAACCTGCATGCAGATATGGCTCTGAATGTTATGATCGTTCCGACCCGGATCATTGTGATCAGTTTCAACATCCCCCAACGTCTTCATCACTGCTGAGAACAAATACAAATATGAGCCATGAATCAAGTAGATCTACAGGCAAAGACCGTTTATCGAATGATTTTGATCCAACGAACTCCAGCGTACGAAAACCTTCCTACAATGACCCTATGCTTAACTCAACAAGATCGTCACAGCATGATCAATCGAGAACAAAATATATTCAGAAAGACACAGCTGGGTC
>OENT01001164.1:0-54579 GCA_900239685.1 Rotaria macrura | reverse complement strand
TTTCGTCTCTTCTAGATTTGTGGTTTATGGTGTTTACAATTTTACAACACGTGCTATATTTGGAAGTCGGTACCCAGTATCACTTCTTTTGCAAGACTTAGCATGGGGCTCATTGTACAATATGGTGTATACATGTGTTTTCATGTTAATTTGGCATAAGCTTAGCATGCCTGTCGATTTATAATCGGCTTTTGTTGAAAAGTTTCTTCTCTTTAATATTCAAGATGCTATTCTTTTCTTGCATTTAAAATAAATATCATTTGTAAAGAACGAAAACAAATATTTCGTTTTTTAGATTATTATTTGATTTAATCTTTTTGTATCGTGGTATAATGTCTCGAAAAAATGCACGACGATCTGGTGGCGCACAATTAGAAGAAACGTCAGTTGTATCACAAGGAATGGAAACGTAAGAATAATTGCAATACGTCAAACAAGATTCGCTTTTACAATATTTGATTCTTTTTTTCAGTGTTGATAGTCTTTGTTCTCAACGACAAGTGTCTGATGTATGTGAAGCAGCAGGTCTCTCTGACCAAGGTGGTATGTCTAAAGGAAGTGGTAATGATAATGTATCCATTCAACAACAAGGTGGAGAAGGAATGAACGAAGAAGGAACCAGCGCTGGTGACGAACCAGGCGAAGCCCAATTATCATCATCATCATCGAATCCATCGGTAGCAAGTGTAGCTAAAGCAATTCCAACCAATGAAGCTGATATGTTATGTACAACGATCGAAAATGTTTCACATGTTCGATTTGAATGGACTGTCGAAGATTTTTATCCACAAATGTAATGAGAAAATTCATTTATTGCTTTCTCAATGATTGTTCTTCTTTTTTGTTTGACATGTCAAGGTATGAATGCGGAGATATGATTCAAAGTGAAGAATTTCCACCGTACGATTTACAAAAGGAATTTTGGACACTTCGTCTATATCCAAAAGGTCATCAACGTTTATCAAAAGAACAACAGAATCCACCATCAACTGGTGGTGCTTCATCAACCGATGATGATTCAACAATTCAATTCTATTTAACATTATGTCCATCGCATGTTGCATCTCAACATCCATCGAATGTATCAGCAGTGGCACCGAATGGAGCAGGTTCAAACAATCCAAATCATATCGCATCATCATTGATGAATACATCGTCACGACAACTTCAAGTTTACTTCCGCGCTCTTATTAATTTTTCGAATCCACAAGTAAAATCATACCGAAATGAATAACAGAAATGAAATTCGTTTGTTTCTCTCTAGGGTCGCATATTTCATACTGAAACTGTTCACGATTGTGGCGGCAATATAACGGATGAATTGATCATAATGAAAATGTCACGTGCTATTTGCGAACAATTATATAAAGATTCGAAAGATCACTTGATAATAAGTCTTGAATTAATGTCAATTGATGATTTAGCTAAACGTAGTATGAAGACGAGTACATCGAAAATTGTCGAAGGTTCATCACGTGTCGTATCAAAAGTTATGAAAATGAAACTACGTTGGAAAATTGAAAAGTTTTCTACACTAGTTAATGAATCACCAAATAATAGCTTCATTGAATCATGTGAATTTACATTCAATAAACAACGACCAGGTAATACAACAAACATACAAACAGCAGCACCCGAACAAGCTGACGATGATGAACAATTAACCAATGGTTCTAATCCAAACGAAACGAAAACACCAGCTACAACAACACCACCACCAAATGATATACCACCACATCAATGGTCGCTTATACTTTATCCAAGTGGTAAAACTGAACGTTTTAAAGAATCATTATCGGTCTTTTTGGAACATACATTTGGTCCAAGTGTTCGTGTTGTTATACGTTTTTCATTGATTGATGCACGTGGACGACGTGTAAATACAAAACAATTACCATCACATGTATTAGCGCCTGGCGAACGTTGGGGTGTGGGAGATTTTATTAAACATTCCACGTTATTACAAGCGCAACAACAATTATTTCCTGGTAATGAACTTCGTTTATATTGTCAAATAAAAATTCTTGAACGACAATCAATCGATGAACGTAAATACATATCACGACCATTAGTTGCATTACCACGTTCGAATATGAATAAAACGAACGCAACAGCATCGATCAGTGATGATCCAGCAACCTATTGGCCGACATTGTTCTATGCAGCCTATTTAGAAAAACGTATGTGTGATATGCATTTACGATGTGGTAATGAATTGTATAGTGTTCATAAACTTATACTTGGCCTTCGTTCGAATGTACTTGCACGTATGATCAAAGAAAAAGAATCAACAACAATTCATCCAACAGCTGTTAGTCCACCGACTAAACCAACGTAAGTTTACATGGAAACTTAGATGAGCTATTCTTTATGATGCACGTTCGCAATTTTTTCTTGTGTTTAGTCGTCATGGTAAACGTTCAACTGCTTCAACAGCCAATACAACAAGTGAAAGTATGGAAACCGATACACAAGGAGCTAGTGCTAGTGAAGATCCAACACTTTTTACCATTGATATTAATGATATCGACCGTAAAACAATTCTCTACTTTCTGGAATATGTTTATACAGGTGGAATCAAGAAATTAGCTGTACCAGGTGCTGTTATATCGCATACACTTGTTATTGATTTATTGACAATTGCAGCAAATTATGAAATGCCAGATTTGAAGACTTATGCCGAATACTATCTTAAAGATATCATTCGTGTTGATAATGCTTGGTATGTTTAAATTCGAGCTTTGTCGAAAAGAACTCGTTAGAACTTAAAATATTGCATCATGCAAGCATCATACTTGTTCTGTCTCGTAAAAAAAGTGCAAAATACAAGTAAATGTAATTATGAGAGCAAAGCTCACCTGCACCATTATTCTATATCATGATATAGATGATTTATTCAAAAAGTTCCAAATTATTTTAAGATAAATCTCATATAACTATTGATTACATACGTAATTCTAAATAAAAAACTATTGAACTTTTGTATCTCTTCGAAAAGCATTGAGAATAGCAGTACTAACATACTAAAGTACGAAGCAAAATAATTTACCACTACTGGTAAAAGCATCTTGTAAAATTTCCTCTGTTAAATCACGACTTTGACTTGTCTATAAGGCAATAGAGAAATCTGGTGCTGATGAGAATTTCACAGTGTTGGATAATCACAGTAATGATGTGATGCTATGATGTCATTTTCAGATGAAATACATACATACATATATATATTGAAAAATACTTTCTTTTTCAGTGAATTACTTATGTTAAGTGATAACATGAAATCGGAAATGTTAAAACAAACAACATGTGATTACATTGCTAATAATTTAGGCAATGTTATGGAAACAACGGTAAGATTTGATTGTCTACGAATGATAGTTTTTTTTAAAAGAAAAGCGTCCGTTTTTTTTTTCTTTCAAATAGGGTTGGACCGAACTCAAGGCGAAACAACCTGATTTAATCGATACAATTCTTAAATCATGTTTACTTCTACGTAAATGAAAGTTTTTAAGAAAAGAATAAAAAGGGACTGTTTGTTTTTCTTTTTCTGTTTTGTTTTCTGTTTATGTATTGAACATAGTTCATATGTTATATTATTTCCTCTAGTGCTTGTAAAACTTTTTTTTTTCGCTTGGTATTGTCACATTTGTACATGTGTTTGAGATTGTATTCATTAAAAACAACAAACAAAAAGAAAAACTCGAGAAACAACAAAATATTTTTTCCGTATTATGTTGTTTATGTGTTGTCTTGTTTGTTTCTTTGTTCATTACTTCTGCTGTCGGTATTCGTATGAAATAAAAATCTATTAAAAACTTTATTGTATGTACATGTATGTAATATGGAAAAAAAATCATGCTTGACATTTTCTAGATGGTCGATCCAATTGAAGAACAACGTTTACGTACGATTCAACGTGAATATTTAGACTTTCTTGATGATAGTGTAAGTGAAGGCACTTGTTTCATATTAAACTAAGAATTCTATGTCATTTCATAGGAAGATGAAGGTGTCTATCAAGATAAATTAAAAATGTTAATAGCAAACGATGAATCACGTTTAATTGTCAATATAAATGATTTACGTCGGAAGAATCCACGACGAACAAAATCGTAACATTTTTTTTTCTAATTCCTATTCTAACCAACAAGAAATCGTTTTTGTTCTGTACTTGAATGTTTAGTTTACAAGAAAATGCCTTCGAAGAAATTATGTGTTTTCAACGTGCACTTCGTGAACTGATCTCAGCGACGGATGCAATTTATGCTAAGCAATTCGAAGAATTTTTCATTGGTCTTGAAGGAAGGTTTGTAGAAGTTATAAATTAGACATGAGCCTTTAACGTTTGTGCTTTGTTTTTGACATACTATTTTTCTAGTTTCGGTGGCTTTCATCTATCGCCACGTACGATCAATTCTTCATACATTGGAAAGATTGTCTGTGTTGAAGGCATCGTCAATAAATGTAAGATTTTACAATTCATCGAGAAACACTTATGTGTATATGATATTTATTTTCAAAGGTTCGTTGATTCGACCGAAAGTAACACGAAGTGTTCATTTTTGTCCAACAACAAAAAAATTTATGGAACGTCGATATGCCGATTTGACATCATTGGAAGCATTTCCGACATCTTCTGTCTATCCAACTAAAGTAAAAGGAAATTAACTTGAAAGAAAATTCAACTCTCACGATTGGTTGATTTGTCATGCAGGATGAAGATGGTAATTTACTAGAAACTGAATATGGTCTATCAAGTTATAAAGATCATCAAACATTCGTAATACAAGAAATTCCAGAAAAAGCTCCAACAGGTCAATTACCACGTTCTATTGATGTCATTGCTGATGCTGACCTCGTTGATCAATGCAAAGTTGGAGAAATATTTCCATTTAAACTTAAAATATATTTATATTTCGTAGCCTGGTGATCGTGTACAAGTTGTTGGTGTGTATCGATGTTTACCTGGTAAAAAGAATGGTTTTACCAATGTATCCTTTCGGTAAGTGGATGAGGTTTTGTGAAACAAGCATTGCTGAAATGCAAGTCTAAACATGGTCACCGCGATGCATGAAATCGAATTTAAACAAACTTGATTTTGGACATCTCTACTGACGAAACACTACTCATAATCGAGTAAAGCATTTGTAGGCATGCTGCGTTTCTCATCTGAAAGCCTAAAGCAGAAACGTGTCGACAATTTTTCAATCGAATGAATTTCTCTTTGTAGAACGGTACTGATTGCAAACAACGTACGATTGATGAGCAAAGAAATGGAACCAAAAGTGTCGATCAATGATTTGAAAAAGATTCGTACATTTAGTCGACAACGTAATATGGTACGTATGAAACATACGTATGAGAACGCACAGTTAGTTATTCTTATGTTTGTTTCATAAATAGGATGTGTTCGAAACTTTGGCACATTCGATTGCTCCATCGATCTATGGTCACGAATATATCAAACGTGCAATATTATGCATGTTATTGGGTGGTACAGAAAAAGTTCTTGCAAACGGTACTCGTCTTCGAGGGTATGAATGTATTTTATTGATGTTGAAAAAATTCCAATGATTTACATATCTAGTGATATCAACATATTATTAATTGGTGATCCATCAGTTGCTAAATCTCAATTACTTCGTTATGTTTTACATACAGCTCCACGAGCTATACCAACCACTGGTCGTGGTTCGTCAGGTGTTGGTTTAACAGCTGCTGTGACATCAGATGCTGAAACCGGTGATCGCCGTCTCGAAGCTGGTGCTATGGTGTTAGCCGATCGAGGCATTGTATGCATCGATGAATTTGATAAAATGTCAGATATTGATCGAACAGCTATTCATGAAGTCATGGAACAAGGTCGAGTTACTATTGCTAAAGCTGGTATACACGCTCAATTAAATGCACGATGTAGTGTATTAGCTGCGGCGAATCCTGTTTATGGACGTGTAAGTTATTTAATTTTCATTAGGCTACGAAAAACCTTGTCAAAGAAAACAAAAGCAATTTTCGTTGTTCTATTTTGTTTCAGTACGATCAATATAAAACACCGATGGAAAATATTGGTTTACAAGATTCATTACTATCTCGTTTCGATCTTATTTTCGTTATACTCGATAATTGTGATATGGAACAAGATAGTATTATTGCTGATCACGTTCTTCGTATGCATCGATATCGACCACCGAATGAAGCTGATGGTGAAATTCTTCCATTTACATCTGAAGTAGATGCATTAACAACCGAACATGCCAACGATGTTGAAAAAGATGCCGAAGATGATATTCAAATTTATGATAAATACGATGCTGTTTTACATGGTCCTTATTATTCTAAAAAGTAAATGGAAAGGAAATCTTTTTGTTGGATCATACTGAAACGAACCTATCATTTTACTTTTCAGAACGAAATTTATTAATTTACGATTTATGAAGAAATATATTCATTTTGCTAAAGCACTTAAACCACAATTGACCAAAGAAGCAGCCGATATTATTGTCGAAGAATATACACGTTTAAGAAATCAAGATTTATCTCAAACAGATAATCAAGCTCGAGTAAGATTGAAACGTTTCGGTTGCTTTGGTTCCATCAAATAATAGGGAAATTAATATATTTAGACACAACCCATAACAGCTCGTGCTTTGGAAAGTATGATTCGTTTAGCTACTGCTCATGCTAAATGTCGTATGTCGAAAACGGTTGATGCAGAAGATAGTGAAGTTGCTATTGATCTTGTTCAATTTGCTATCTTTAAAAAAGTTTGCTATTTATCACATAACTAGATTCAATAAGGATTCGTTTTTTTTTGCGTCTTCTATTCGTAGGTTTTAGAAAAGAGCAAACATAAAAAAGATAATAATAAAGCACCAACAACACATGATGATGATGATGAAGAATTAGAAAGAGATAAAGAAAACGAAGAAGGTGATATGGAAACAGAAATGACTGCTCCTGAACCAGCTACACCTAAAAGACGGTATGCTCTATTACTGTGTGATTGAAAATCGAACTTTCCTTTATTTTTAATAACTATTTTAGACGTGATTCTTCGTCAATAGAGGCTGCTCCAACTGATGGTGGCAGTGCAGTGAAACGTCAACGGCGTCCTGTTCGAAAAGGAGCTTCTAGCGATGAAAGCATACCAATTGCATCACAAATATCAATAAGTTCAGCTCGATTAGATGCATTCAAAACACATCTTTCAACATTCATTGATCGACAACCATCAGTGACAACACAAGAAATTTTCGATTACATGAAACAACATGATTCAACATTTAGCGAAGACGAAATTCGAATGGCTCTTGCTAAAATGCAAGATGAAAATCAAATAATGTTAGCTGGTGAAATCGTTATTCGTATTTAGTCAGATGTACAAATAGATATCTATGTTTTTTTCTTTCTTTTGTCTCAAATTGATGTCAGATAGATTATTTTTGTTATCTTCGGAATGTGTACTTGTACGAAATATCTTTCAACGAAATGCAATTATATATATATATTTTTTTCCTTCTCGTTCTTATTGTTTCCTACATATGTATACCTGTGAATCAGATAGACCTACAATTCTTATCATTAGAAAAATAAATATATTCTGAATAACCATTCATTTGTGCTATCATATTTACCTAGGATTTTTTTGTGTCGTGTAATTTACTTGAAGTAATATTGATGATGTGCATCGAAGTGCACATCCATAAGGAAGGTTCCATCTTTTCTTGAACTCAACGAACGAATAGAAAAATATCGAAAACAAGTGATGGTTTTTGTATGCGACAATTCAAGAATCTGAGTATTAAGTGTAATTTTGAATAGTCTTTTGGGCTACGCATCTCACTGAAATGATTAACTGGCCCCTAATCGAGCTGATCACCTGTGAATATTGAAATTTCTCTGAAGTATGGCAAATATGTAGGCTTGCTGTTTTTGAAGGCAATCTATCGATCACTGTATGGTTTGCAAGTTGCATGTGAAATTCGATGTTTTATTAAATTTATCGGTTAGATACTAGAAACAAAACTTCATTCAAATTTCAATATTTGATCACATTCTTATATTTCACATTGATTATGAAATTTGTTTTTGTATTCATATCGCAAAATTATGAGAGATAATACAGATGTTGTTCATATATTCAGCCGGTTTGAAAACTTATTTACAATAGAGTTAGATGCACAAAGTATAACGCACGGTATTATCAGAGAACATTGAGTTCTGTTGCTTCAACTCTATCAAGTAAGTTTCCAATGATTCGGAGGGAATTGAGCATGACTTTGAACTATGAACTCTTCAACGCTCTTCAATATTTATGATTTATTACTGAGAAAACGTTTTACTTGATTTTACACCAAAGAGTTTGTTTCTTGCAATACGATGGTGGTACTCTCATTGTCTAGTTGGTACAAGTGCATTGCTGTTTTATTCTGAACATATGAATGTAAGACAATTCTAATGTAAGTTATTGTTCTTCATTGCATTACCTTATCAAGACGACTATTGATGCACAATACTATTCATAAGCCAGTCGAATGATAAATTTCTTAAAAACACATCAATTACAAGAATCACAATATATATAAGTTGTCCATTCTATTCAATGGAGCCATAAGTACATCTCGTCTATTTTGTTCATCAACACATGAATCAATATTGGTTATTCTTTTATTAACTGCGAGCATGTCATCGCTTCCACCTGTTAATATATATGTTAGTAGTAGAACTGATTTTATCTCTTATTATCACGATATGTATTGATTTCCGAAAATTTTCTTCAAACGGTAATAAGTACCAGATGTGTCCACAGGTTGACTTTGTCGCACCCTGTCCGACTCAGGGAAGGCAAGCTTAAAGTGCCTGTGGACGTCTCTCATAAGTACACAATATTTCACTTGTTCAATAGAAAATAAAAGCAACACGCTAATCCAATCAATGTCATCTGTTAGTTTTTGATAATAGTAACTTGATTAATATTTTGAAATTTCCTAAAAATTAAGAAACTCTTTTTTTTATCAATGACATAATAAAAAACCATTCACAAGTTAACAAGTCAGATTTAATTAATATAAGAATCATTATTTCAATGATTCCTTTTCGTATTTTTATGATTGTTATAGCTTAATTATAAATATCGTAAAAAATGGATTAGATCTGTTTTTTTTCTCATTCTAATATCTTTTTACACCAATTGATCATGATATCATCTTGGCCACCATCGTAATTTTAGCAGTGCTTATATTTACTTCAAACGCTTGTATTTTATGCTAAGCAAGCATTTGCCAACCTTATCAATGCAACTCTCAGTTTGCATTTCTTACACTCAAACAAGTGTAACTACGTAGGTGTACACTTCCAACTGTGATTTTGTAGGAACGATGACAAAACAATGTTGGGATAGTTCGATTTTGGTTTAGATCCACAATTTTCATATTTGTATATAGACTTGAAGATGTGCAACATATAGTTACTGATCGATACATTTATGAACAATGAGATTTACGTATACACAAAAAATTTTCTTTCATGATGTTCTTTTCCGTAGCAAAGGTTGATAATAGGATATGGTTTTGCTGAAAACTGACCAAATTACAATAAAATAACTCTGGAATCGATGTTTACACAAATGAGTTATGAGTTTATAGTACGCTAAGGTTTAAATGAAAATGTATTTCTATTCATTAAATTTCTTTCATAGGTACAAAAAATAGACATTATACTGCTTTAATTTAAGGTGGGGGGGGGGGAAGAGGGGGTGGCAGATCCTGTTAAAACGTTCGATTCATAAAGATTCACCAGGATCCTGTTATTTCTCCTTGAGCTATTATCTCTTTTTACATCGGGTTAGTCTTAGAATTTCATTACTTTAACAGAAAAAACAACGTGTACTGTGTTCTCAAATATAATTATTTAGGCTTGTAGTTAAATAGACATATTTTTACATTGGTGAAAATTCATTTGATATACGACGAGTTGGCAGTACAGTAAGTCAAATTATGAAATTAGACTATCTTCGTATGCATTGAATTTCATTTTTCGATTGTTCTAGTTACTGTTCATCAAAGATCAATCGATTTTAAAAACATTTAAACTTGTCAATACATTATACTTGTTTCTTACTTACAAGATATATGTAGGTTATTATATTTTTCCATTGATTGATTTCTTTTGAAGTCGATTGCTAGTGAGAAAAAATAGAATCGTCTGTTTAAACCAGCACATTTTTCCTAGAAAATTGCTGTCTTCCTATACTTGTCATTCTGAAGACGGAAGTACACAAATCGATAATGATTTGCAAAAGAGTGACGAACCATCGAAACAAACAATTGCATGTGTTTTCATATAGGATATGTTACACATATTGAACTTCTCGAACATTCATTGTAATACATATACTTTCAGACGGAGCACGCATCAGAAAGAAATCATGACAGAATCATATCACTCAACTGGAATTCATAGCGAAGATGATTACTTGCAGTGAATACTGTAAACTATGCTGAGTCGTGTATCATTTTAATGAAATATATCCAGAGTTAACATAATGACCAGAGTATCGTTCAAAGTAAACAATACTATATAATCAAAATTCAGCTGCTCAGAAAATACAAAAGTCGACCGATAATACAGAAAGAAAGAAAAACTAAAGATTTGTACGTTGATATCTCCTATCGATAACAGTAGTTAAATAGTATTCATTTTAATAGAATCTTCGATCTACGACTTCACTAGACGATTGACAAAGAACGACATCAATCTTTTGAGAAAACTACTATTTCTCTTCATACTTGCATTACAAAAGTGCTTGACTTTAATCTATCTGAAAGATTTCTTTTAATTTCCCGTTTAACTAATGCTGATATATTTTCAATCAATAGAAAACAATAGAAAATAAAACAGAGGATTGTTCAACGCGTGAGTCAAGGTGGCAATAGGACAAGATAAAATACATTCCCTAGACAACATTTAACAAGTCTCAAACGGCTTGCTTTGTTGAAGATTTTTAGATTTTATTTGAAATATGAAAATAGTTTTAATTTAATCACATGAAAAGACAACAAGGAAAATGAGTTTTCAGTATGTTTGATTTTAGAATAAATGATTCAGCATCGTGTCATATAAATTGCATCGATTCAAAAAACTATGATATTACACAATTTACGCGAGAATCAGGTGTGTGATTGCTATCACCGACTTGCCAAAGCCGATGAATAACTTGACGTGCTTCTTCGAGGCCACCATCAATATAAACAGCGCCTATGATTGATTCCACAAAACTATGATATTTCGCAAATTGATCTTTTTGGACGCTTTGTCCAAATGAAACATAATCTTTGATGTTAAGTTTTTCAGCGATTCGTACTTGATGTTTCGCTTCTGTTAATTCAATGCGTTTACTTGTTAATTCGCCTTCCTTGATATCAGGAAATTTACGAAAAAGATAATCGCTAACAACTAAATTCAACACGCTATCGCCAAGGAATTCGAGTCTTTGATACGTACGTACACTGCGATCATTGACTCGATTACTGTCATGTGTTAAAGCTTCTTTCAAAAGATCAACATTTTTGAAATAATAACCACAAGCATTTTCGATACTAGTGAGTGCATGAGTGCGAGCCATACTTGTTGCAGATCTGAATACTTTAACAGAATCTAGAACATGCAGCAAATCATTCACTTCTAATAAATTTTAAACAAATACACAAGCAAACTCAAATCATATGACCTAAAGTTCATATTCATTATAACAGTTATCAATGATATTCATCGTGATTCGCTCTTCGAAAGATGATACATAGAGTAATGCAAATCAAAACTCGTTTTTAAAACGTATCTATTTTTTTTTCGAAAGTTTTGCCATTAACTAAATATAATTTTTACGAATTCAATAAAGAAACATGTCTGTTTAGCTGTGAGAGAAACAAAATTTGAAATAGGATTGAGAAGAAACAAGACAACATAAAATCAATTATCGATTACTTAGTAATTCAGCAGTACTGTAAAAAATTCAAAAATTATTCTTTTTCGAACAATCCCAATAAATTCTTTAAAAAAACAGTCATCAACTATTTTATCTTCTTATGAAGAGTCATTCACAATATTGTGTACATCATCCAATCCAATGTTTTGAATGCAACTGTGAGGGCTGTGAACATATAATCAAATGACAATGCTGATTATTCTACTGTCAATACTGCTAACCTTCTCTAGCAAAACACGGTGTCAGAAAATCAATCATTATTATTGAATTCTGATACGTTAGACAGTCATAACGGTGGTTCTCGAAGTATCTGCCTTGACAAAGTTGTACTCAACATTTTGTTGTAAATGTATGCATAGCAGTATAATAAACAACAATCACGTATACATATGTAATGAATACATTTTTATATTCCACAAAGCAATAAAACAAAGAATTTTCGATAAAAAAATCGAAATAGTTTTCGAGCTTTGCAATAAATAGATGCTATTTTCAAATATATAATAATTTAATGAACGATTACCACAAAGAAATTTACATCATTCTAAGTTATAACTTACAGAATACGTTAGACGAATAAATTTTTCAGTATTTGAATAGAAAGGATACGTGTCTCAGACAGAGCTACTGTGAGTTATATATGTAGGGCTATACACGTGAGAAAAATACCCACTGAAACGTTTTTTGCCGTCTAGTTATAGATAAAAGTAACTTTGTAAATTATTACGATAGATGACGTTTGTATATATATATATATATATGTTGGCTAAAAAAAATGACAGACAGTTTTCTGATTTCTGTTCTGCAATGAATCTAATAAATCTCTGTTCTTTTCTGATTCGCTGAAAGATAATTTATTCATACCTGTTCGTCCAGTATACCATATATAATTTATCGTTGTTCGCATATTGAATACACCATGAGAAGCGTGCTTTATTCAGCCTAAAGCTAAACTTGAGCACGAAAGTTACCATACAGTTTGTACTAACGCTAAGATGCGGAAGCTTGTAGCAGATGCCGCTAGTCATCGACCAGAGGTCTTTAATTGTCCATACACTATTAAACTTTCCTTTGTGAATAATTGTACTTTATACTTGGAAAAAGTAATATGTCTTCAAATCGTACGTCGGGGATCATTGTTCTAGTCTGTTTATTTATTTCATAATTTGATACATTCGCTTAGTATAAATTGCTTTTGTATGCATACGAGCTTCTCTTCGAGAAGTAACAGAACAAGCTGGCTCTGTGCCAGATATCCATGAGACAAATAATCGACATTCACACGTGCTAAGTCATTTCAATTATACACTATCAAGAACACACAAATTGCATCTTGGGTTTTTCAAAAGAACTTGACAAACACCACACTGGATTCTTTGAAATTACTGTAACTGTTTCGATCAATGGCACAAATGAAAACTTTAAATTCTCCTCTATCCATCAATACTATGGAATTCATCGCTTCTGATTGTAACAGCGAACAAGTAGCTATTGAATCCTCTCATCTTTATGAGTTTTTAGAGAAATTTTTGAAAATTTAATGAAATATTAAATAACCATTCATCACAACATCATTACATATGCCCTCAGTCAGATCTGTACCCGGTAGGAATTTTTCCTAACTGGTACCAATCTAAACGGACCGAACGATAGACCGGCATAGTTTTTTTTACCAGCTTATCATTAAATATCTATCAAAGTGTCCAATCAGTTCATGCTGTCTTTGTGTTAATTACTCTAGCATAGAATGAATCATTATATTTTTACTGTTAAATAACAACCTTCTCAATTTATTTCTATCCGTTTTTGCTTTTCATCAATAAAAGAAGAACTAAATTTTCAACTAATGCAAATACATATAAAACAATACAAGCATTTCTCAATCAGTCACATTCGTAATTGATTGTGGTAGTTTTCTTGATCATGGTGTTTTCTTAGTGTACTACTAGTATTTAATTTAGTGCACATTTTATCTAAATACACTTCAACTAGTACAATTAATGAGCGTACAGAGCCCTCGTTCAAGCTACCGTATTTTTCACTCAGAGAAATTCCAACTGCAGAAAAATATCTTTCTGATGCAGTTGATGACGCTTGTATAACTAAAATACGTTTAGCAATAATCGATAAAACTGGTAATCTGTGTTCATTATTATTGCAAAATGTTAAAACTCTGGTGTTATTGATCATCTTCATAAGATCCCATGGTTATGCCATCGATAATCTTGATAGCAAGTAATTCCCGAATCGAATTATGGATTGTTAAAGATTTTTTCGTACTAAAATTTACTAGTCTATTTTTATGTAATTAGTCACAGTCACTAACAGTTATAATACAGATTATTCCACCTACATAAGAAAAGTAGCGCTTGATTTAGGAAAAAACAGATAGAAAAACTGAAAATATTTAGACTGATCGGTAAGAAATCCTAGACCAGACCGGTCGGTCCCTGGTCTGGTTACAGCTCTGCAGCCAACAAAGCTATTCTATTGCATATAAGTTCTTGAATTAAAGTCAAATACTCAATGGATATATGTTATACTGGTACGGAAGAGAGAAGAATGAATGAAAACGACATCTATTCATTGAAATGTTGCTAAGCTAGGACCTCTATAAAGAAAAAAGTCAATATTCCAAACATAAAATATTATTGCTAAGACAATCACGACAAATAAAATTTTATATATTCGTTTCTCAATAAAATAAATATATTTAAACTTTCTAAAATTAATAATTAATCGATTCACCAATAGTTAATGTCAGAATGTAACAGAATTCAGAATAAACAAACAAAACGCTGCAGTCGTGGTGATATTATAGTCATCGCTTTATTTTCTTTCGTCTTTCTTGAATATATAACATCATATTCTAATATATTCATCTAAGTTCAATCTAGATCAATCAAGCAAAATGCCGTCTGTAGGAACACTTGCTTTCGATGAATTCGGTCGTCCTGTACTTATCCTTAAAGGACAAGAATCAAAAAAACGCCTGTTTGGTATCGAAGCACATAAGGTTGGTAATGTTTCAAACATATTAATTGAGTATGTTCAAACATTCATGACCAATTTATTTTATTCTAGTCTCACATTGTGGCGGGAAAAGCAGTGGCCGATACACTTAAAACATCGTTAGGTCCACGAGGTAAAAATATAACTTTAATAACAAGGAATGCTTATTCTATTGTAATGTAAAAGGTATGGACAAATGTATGGTGTCACCCGATGGTGATATTACAATAACGAATGATGGCGCAACAATTCTTAGTATGATGCATGTTGAAAATGAAATAGGCAAATTACTTGTTCAATTATCTAAATCACAAGACGATGAAATCGGTGATGGAACAACTGGTGTTGTTGGTGAGTGATACTCTCTTTAAATAATTCGAGTGACAAAGAAAAAAACTATCAATAGTGTTGGCTGGTGCATTACTTGAGCATGCTGAAGCCCTTCTTGACAAAGGCATTCATCCAATTCGTATTGCTGATGGTTATGAGTTAGCTGCAAAAATAGCACTTGATCATTTAGACAAAATTGCTGAAGCTTATCCACTTGACTTAACAAAGCTCGATACATTAATCAATACTGCCATGACAACGCTCGGTTCTAAAATGTAAGTAGATCTTTCATTTTCTTACAAAACCAAACAATATCATATGTATTGATGCACGGTATTAGTATTAATCGTTGTCAACGACAAATGGCTGAAATAGCTGTCAATGCAATTATGAATGTTGCCGATATGGAACGACGGGATGTGAATTTTGAACTTATTAAAGTACAAGGCAAAGTCGGTGGTCGCTTAGAAGATACACTGTTAGTCAAAGGTGTTGTTGTCGATAAAACATTTTCTCATCCTCAAATGCCTAAGGTTAGTAGTATGTTTTTATTTGATCAGTCTATTTTATTTTATCTGTATATTGTAATTGTGAATACGTTTTAGGAAGTGCGTGATGCTAAAATAGCTATATTGACATGTCCATTCGAACCACCAAAGCCAAAAACTAAGCATAAATTAGACATTACCAATGTTGAAGATTATAAAAAATTACGCGAATATGAAAAAGAAAAATTTACTGAAATGATTAAATCAGTATGTAAAAATATTATCTAAATCGAAGATTTATTTTAATTCAAAACATGAATTATTCTTCATTTATGCATAGATTAAAGATTCAGGTGCTAATTTAGTTATATGTCAATGGGGTTTTGATGATGAAGCAAATCATTTACTTCTTTCGCATGAACTACCAGCAGTTCGTTGGGTTGGTGGTCCTGAAATTGAATTGATTGCTATAGCAACTGGTGGCCGTATCGTACCACGATTTCAAGAACTCACAGCTGAAAAATTAGGCTTTGCAGGTCAAGTACGCGAACTTAATTTCGGTACGACAAGCGATCATATGTTATGTATTGAGCAATGCAAAAAATCCAATACATGTACTATTTTTGTTCGCGGTGGCAATAAGATGGTAATCTTATATTGTTGAGAAAGAATTTTATTTGTTTTTATTCAATGAAACTACATATTTATCGATCTAGGTGGTCGAAGAAGCAAAACGTGCATTACACGATGCATTATGTGTTGTACGAAATCTTGTACGTGACAATCGTGTCGTCTATGGTGGTGGTGCATGTGAAATAGCTTGCGCCATTGAAGTAGCTAAAGAGGCCAATCAGGTTAGTAGGAAAAAAATCTATACGAAACAATGTGTCTATGTGTATTGAATTATTCTTGTTAGATTCCAACGATTGAACAGTATGCTATTCGAGCATTTGCTGATGCATTGGAATCTGTCCCATTAGCATTAGCTGAAAATAGTGGCTTTTCACCAATTAAGACTGTCTCGGATGTTAAATCGCAACAAATTGCTGAAAACAGTCCAAGATTAGGTATTGATTGTCTCAATAAAGGAACGAATGGTAAGAACTAATGAATGATGTTCGATTGTGATATTGATTTTTCGATGTCTTTTACTTAGATATGAAAGTACAATCCGTCATTGAAACGCTTATTGGTAAACGACAACAGATCAGCTTAGCAACACAACTTGTTCGAATGATTCTTAAAATTGATGATATTCGTTTACCTGGCGAATCTGAGGAATGATTTAGCAACAAATGAGCAAACGGCATTTGAACTTAGTGTTTTTTTTTCTGTGTGTTTTAGGAACATGTTTTCTTTTCATTTCTATTCACCGCCCAGCGCTTTTTTAATCGAACCCGTTGTTACGCATTGTTGTTGTTCTTGTGACAGTTATTCCTTGTTAATGATCAAAAAGTTTGATGACTATTTCATGCCACTATGGTTAATAACAACATAAAGTTTAAAAAAAAAATAATAACTCCATTTTCGAAACAATATCATGAAAACGATACCATATATCTGATTGATCATACTGATATCTATATAGGTACATTGCTGTAATGTTTAACGTCAAATGCAAATTATTTCATGTTGTTCCAAGATGAGTTCAAGCTCTTTCATTGTCTATATCTTTTAGATATTTATTCATTTTTACAATGGGTTCCAATGCCAGCATCATGCTTCAACAAGAAGATTTGCAGAACATATGCCAACAGACAGGTTGGTCAACCATACCAGAAGCATAGCAGAAGTATTATACGTAGAAAGTGTAAAATGGCATGAAACTACTGCTTAATGCTATAGCTTGTTCATATGATTGAAAAAGAGCTAGAGGGAGCTAAAAGCATGTGTTCAAGTTGAAGTTATTGTGAACCTAACCGACATTTGTTGCCTGAGAAAAGTGTAGAAAATGCTTATCGTCGAATAGATCAAAATCGAATCATTCTACTTCATATCTTCAGTGCTTGTGAGTATTCAATAGGTGGCAGGAATGTAACTAATATAACAGCGCACTCTCGCCTTCGATGAATGACTTTTTGGCAAAATTTCGGAACACCCATTCCATATTGAACAGGAAATTCTATATTGAATTTGTCGAAGAGGGATTCGATTCAATGTTGAATTGAAAAATGAGGATTCGATCGATTCAGTCTTTCTTTTCTCTCTTGTTAACTTTTGAGTTTGATTTGAACAGATGCTTCAGTTCATCTAGAGACATTATTTGAGAATCTATACAGATATGATAACCGGTTTAAACTCTTTCTTCTTTGGTCTAGCTTTCAAATAATTCCTTGATTTAGCCACTTCAACTACATCCAAAAACACGTACATGAACGTGTACAAATTGTATATCTTTACACTGAATAAAATTGATAAATAAACGATTTTCGAGCTACAAGCAAACGCATTTTGTATTGCTATCTCTTCAGAAAGAATTTTTTCATTCTTCTGAACTATAATCTTGGCATCTAGAACACTAGGACACGAATTTCTACTGAATACAGATTCATCATTGAACATGCCAACTCATAGATCACTTATCATATCCTAGAACTTTCTACTGTTACTAGAAGCCTGCTATGTGATCTCTTACACATTCGAGATGAGAACCAACGACAAGGAATATGAGATTATTATTGAGAACAAAAGAAAAGCAGTATATATGATTTCAAAAATTTTAAATTCCAACAGAAACAAATAAAACGATCCATCGAATCAAACTATTTTTTTTTTGTAAACCTAGGCTTCACTACTAAAGAAGTGCAACGCTTGTACAGTCGTTTTAAAGCATTGGATAAACGTGATTGTGGCTTTTTAACACGTGAAGATCTCTTGTGCATTCCAGAAGTAATTAAATATATGCCTCATAATTTCTATTGTAAGTATTTTATTACTATGTATATATATATATATATTCAGGTAAATATCAATCCGTTAGGAGAGCGTTTAATTGATGTAATCGTGGAGGATTATGGCGAAAATAGTAAAATTAATTTTAAACAATTTATTTTTCTTCTCGCTACATTTCGTCGTGGAAAAGCAAAATCGTTAACAACAGAATTTAATACGCGTGAAAGTAAACTTAAATTTTTATTTCATGTAAGTGACATGAAGAACATTAGCGAAACGGAAGACAGAAACATTGTGCATGTACTTTCAGATGTATGATAGAAATCATGATTTGAAAATAGATCGTACTGAACTACTGGCAGTTTTAAAGATGATGGTCGGTGGTAATATTCACGATGATCAAATAGCAACTATTGCCGATCATACTATTGGAGAATTAGTAATTAAAACTATAAAGATATCACGACTTGACAAGTTAAATTATTTCTGCGTATTTATTTTTCAGGATAATGATGGTGATAAATCAATAACATTTGAAGAGTTTTGTAGAACACTCGAACGTATTGATGCCGATGATAAGATGAGCATGAAGTTTTTAAGTTGAAAATAACCTAAGCAAAATCCTCAACAATCTTTCTATTCTTTTCTTGGAATGTTGCATATCAAAAAGCATTCTTTTTCATATTTATTTATATATATATTTTTTTTTGTGATATTGTATTGGTTCATATGTTTATTGTGGCGGTAGCTTATGTGGCGTATATATCTAACGTTTTGATATTGTTATTTGCTTTTCCTTCGGTTTTTTAATTGGATTGTTGTAATCGCTCATGTACACGTATGGGCATAGCCTGAGATATATTCGTTCTTTGATTTTGTGATTATCATTATTTATAGACTGATGATATTTATTAGAGCGAAATATGCATACAGAAAAAATATATTCTAGCAATTATATGATTGTCACCCGTATTCGATGATTATCTTCTGTTTTTTTCCAATAAACGTCATCGACGGAAAACATTTTTTGTATTAAGATTATAGCTTGTTTGATTGTTATGAAAAAAATAAAAATAATATCTTTAAGCATAAGCTATTATTCGAAAGTCAAGCTAAAATATAAAGTCACTAAAGAAGTTAACGCGTGCTAAGCATGACTACAGAACGAAAAAGGATTCACACTAGTAAAACCGAGTTCAATTCAATTTCTCCTACGATCAACGTTTTCCTCGATCAAAATGAGATATTGTTACATGTTTGCTTCATAGGTTTTTCAATATCCGTCTTTATTCAATAAAACCAAATACAGATATTAGAAGGATAAGGATCGAGAATCTACATTTTATTCATGATTTCTCTCATGATATTAACAGCTATCACTAGTGCATAAAATTCTGTTATGTACGAATGCAAATCGTTTCTACTTTCCGATCGTGCAAGATAATGTTTAACGAAACCGGTACGAAAAGCAGCTTTTTGGGATGACATCAATTTTCATACGTTAATGTTCGATCATAGATCATTAATTCATTGAAATAGTAATCATTCATTATTACGGAGTATCAAATCTGTAGTGAATAGTTAACTATAAAAGCTAGAAACAGAAATCTTTTTTTCTCGATTTTCAACGGCGTTTTCAACACGAAAAAAATGTTTAAGATAGAACATCTCTCTCTTCTTTGAAAATCATCATGGTTGAGTTGTTTACGTTTTAACCTTTCAGGTCAAACAGATCAAAATCGCTTCTTTTAAAAACTGTATTTGTCCTTGAACGCGTGTTGCTTTGAAGCAATTTATGACGTTTGTTTTTTAAGTTCTCCCACTACTGAACTTTATCAAACTTGAGCATCACGAGGGAAACATTAACAACAAGGTTACAATGCATATTTAATCAGTAAGCCCAACAATAATAAGTGGCTCAGGACAATGGGTTTTTCGAAAAAATAGCTTATTCCCTCGTAAATTGATAAGGTAAATAAAACACTGTATGATTGATAGACTGGTTATAATTCAACAATGTTGACAGCAGTAAATATGACTATTATAGAAGCTGCACCAGTATGTCAAACACGTTTATTGTAAAATATTTTACTAATAGCACGTTGTTGTATGTGTCAAGTTAATCTCTCTTTCTTCTGCTATTTTCACTACTGTTCTTCTTCAATTATCTTCATCTTTTCAATGACGTATTCTCTTTTTCTCGTTTTTTTTATATGCAACTGCTGATGTCCCCCTGCAGTATCATGATATTTGCCAACAAGTTCTATTCTCTATTTCTTCTATCCTCTTTCGTTATCTTCTTTACTAGCAATATGTAGCCTTATGTACCAAAATCAATCTGTTGTGCGTGTGATAATTTTATTTAAAATGTGTCGTGTTAAACAACAGTTGTGTATCTGCTCTGAAACCTTTTCTTGAGTGTGAACCACTCAAAGACATGGCACAATAAATACTAGATTAAAACAATAACGCACGAAACACTAACAACAGTTTCTTGAAATAAAATTCTCTAACGAGTCATCTGCCAATGCAATTTTCCAGCTAACACGATTGTATAAAAGAAATATTGAATTCCAACTAGAAAATAAACGTTGTATCAGTTGCTATGTACAAGTTGACAGAATCTTGGTCAGTTTTTCCATAGCGTCATATAGTTTTTAGCTGATCTCTGCTATGTTTTCCATTGTTGTTGTTCTAAAACATGCTATTAGTAAAAATGCTCAGAATAAAACTACATGAGTCGTTTCTTGAATGAGGAAAAAATTATTTTCATAATAATTGTTTAACTCATGGATACTATTCTCGTATGCTACTATTTTGTATAACTTTCAGAGATACACATTAGGAAAAATATATTCTGATCGACATAGAATAATAATTCATCGTTCCATTTCTTGTAAATAAACAAGGGATACTATAGGTTCTTTCGTGTAACTTCAAATTAATACCGACGACATCAAATTGAAAAAATAATAAGAAACTATGAAGTGATTGTATTTTAGTAGCAAGTCAATGACATCATATCAAATTCAAATGGTTGCCAGAGGGGAGTCAGGGCAACGCTTTTTTTCAAACACAACTTAAAGGTTTCGTACATAATGAAATATTCACTCTACGAAATCTGAGCATTTTCAGACGATCAGCAGTTACGTTCAATATTGATGAAACGAATTACGAAGTCTGTGGAATTGTCATTGCTCAGTTATGGTAATTTATGACCTGATTCGTTGTTCTAGATATCTCTGCAGAATTTAATACTCCAGACGTATGTTGCATAAGTCTTGTTGACATTTGCTGTGTAAATAGAGATATTGAGTAGAGCACTTACAAAACGGTTCAAAAGAAATTTTAAAATAGATGTCAATTGTAAGTGCAAATGAACAATAGAAAATCTTGTATGTATTCAGCGTTGTGGAATTTTAGACATTATTAAAATGTTGTTTTTCTAAACTACAAATGTTCCAATTTCATCGTTATTTTATACAATTGCATCTTATCTTGTAGTAGTGTTTCGTACTAACAAACGAATTGTTGAGTATCAGTGATGATTATGTTTTGATCATAATGTGCTGTTCGCTTGTATTAGATCAGAATTGAAGTATGAATAGAAGCAAAATTAGTAGAATGTCAATGTCATCATTGTCAAGGAGTTTCGATCGGGAAACCTTGTCAAAATCATCATTCAATTGTGTAATATTTTACAACACTCCGTACAATCAATATTATCTTACAAGCAGTAAACTGTTCATGAAGAAACAATTGACCATTCGTGATACGATCTTTACTTACGACATATAGAGAGAGAATGTAAAATACAAGAATCTATTAGATGCAATTGTTACTTTTCATTATTAGTTGATTCGATCTGTTGAATTTTTTTGATCGTCAATGCTTTTCTTAGGTTCCTTTTTAGACATAAAATGCTTTATTAAACTTATGTATCATCAATAAGACTGATCTTGTTCACTGAGGTGTTAAGAAAAACGTATGCAAACATGAAAGAATAACTATACGTTTGTTATAAAGAACAGAAAAAAACGTTTCAATTGTTAGGTGTCGACTTCTTTTTCGATTTTTTACTATTCGAACTGTTGTTGGTTGATGATGCACCATTAATAAATTCGAGCAAATCATCTATATTCTTATCACCTTGATGACCTGGGATCAGTTCAGCACGTGTCACATCTTGTTTTTGATTTTTCTTAGCCTTGCGTTTCATTAACATTTCATTTTTGGCATTTGTTGTTGCTGTATGCTCATCATTCTGATCGAAAAAAGTTGGATGATGATGATGATGAGATGGATCATTGCATGCATGAGAATGCTGATGAGACGACGACGCGTTGTAGATCGGTAAACTTTTTGTTGTCGGTCCCTGTTGATCAACTGGTGTCGAACTATTGTCGTCTTTACTTTGAATATCCACTGAAGCCATTGTTTATCTAAAATTTAATATTGAATATTAAAGTATTGCTATAAAAAATTTCTAAAGTCCTGAAATAAAACAATACTAACAAAACAAGTAGTATCACAAAATTTTTCTAAGCATCAACAACGTTTTCTTTGCTATCCCTCTCATAGCAATTGTCGGAATATGTGTATCAAACAAAACATATAATTCGAAATGGTCTTGTTCTCGAAGAAAATAACACTTGTGTTCAATTTGATCATCATTATTTAGCATATACATTTCATTCAGTTTCGTTTCATTCTTTGAATTATCATGCGGCAATAATTTTTCTTTGTCCATTCGAATGATTTCCATGTAAAATTGTTTTAAAAGTCCATAACGATGCTTTTTTATTGTTCGTGACAATAGCATATTTGGTTTTGTTGGTTCCAATGTACTAACACAAAAATGTGTCTGTCGATTGATATATAGCAATGCTTGAATATTATGATCGAATACAATATTATCATGAAAAGCACGTGGATATAAAAGACTATTTAAATTTTGTATGTGTTCGATTTGTGGACGACAATATTGATCAACAACACTTTCGAATTTACTCATGGTAGGTGTTGCAGAACATAGAATCGACACGTAAATCTGACCAAGTAATCGAACAGAAAGCAAACGATAGTTGTGCGAACGATCAATTGAATCGAGATACACAGGCATATCACGAATGGTTGGCAAAATATCGTTCGAGTAATCATTCAATGCAATAAGAAGTGTCGAAATATGTTGTTCAGCTTGAGTTAAACGTGACCATCCCACACTTGATGCAATGATACGATTCGATAATGTTATACAAACATGTTCGCATTGTAAATCATCGGATATCTTTTTTAAGCATGAATACATTACACTAGAAAATAGAAAATATTTGATAAAAATAAAACATTAAAACTCATGCACGATTCGATTCAATAATGATGAACTATCGGAAGGTTTTCAGATAAGACATTTGATTCCACAGAAAATAATCTGTATCTATCGACAATTTCGATTGATAATACAAGCATACAGTAGTTTTTCCACAAAGAAAAATGATAGGGAATTGCTCGGAGTGACACCGACCGTTTGAGTTTCGTTCGACACATGGAAGGTCATTTTTATGAGCTTATAAGAATTCTACAACAATTAGTGTTCGTCAGCCTTTTGAATTGAATCAACATCATTCGATTCAATGCTTGATTCGGTATCGCACATACGTTTACAAGTCTCGCAATCAAGTTTCTAAATTCAATACAGCCTTATCGATAACTCTATTGACTTTTCGGATATTTTGACACTTTCCAGCAAAATGAACACTATTTTCTCTGTCAAATTATTGACTTATCAAAGTCGACTATTACTGATATCTTTTAACAATGGATATTTTTTGCCGAAAGATTCAAGGAATATTTGATTTATCTGAAGACGGATAATCATATTAAAATACAAGAACTTCACTTTTTCAGTTAATATCTATTAATGCTTTGCTGGATTCATTAAGAGCTCTGTTTGGATCTATCTATCTTTCGTGCGTTCAAATGAGACACATCGATTTAAATAATTGCGACTACGAGAAATACCGTTCCAATTTTTTCTCTACAAACTTAATCAAGGATCACTTGTAAAAAAAATTTAAAATTTTTACTATTGCGTCTTGAAACTAAGAACTTCGTATGCTTATCTATGGGTCACCTATTACGTCTGACGGTAACTTAAAATATCCGATGCGTAAAATAACTAACTCTGATAGTTTTACTTGATTCGAAAAAAAGAATTCAATAACCTAGCTCATCATAAAAAGTAATTTCTTCGGAATTTTATGCGTAATTTACGACCCATCTGAAATACATCTAAACAGGCGATGATTATGAACAAAATAAATCTATTAGAAGGATCTTTGCATGCACCGAATCCGAATGTAGATCGAGAATCTCGGGGTTCGGTCATATCTGGGTATACGGAATTCCCGGGAGGTTCGGGCTCGGTGCATGCTTAAAAGCATCAGATTAAAGTTTTCACTTGAAGAAAATCTTCGACTTTTTTCAACAGCATGCCAATACTATCGAATAAAAATTGAAACAAGATTACGGAGTACATTTTTAAAAAGAGCAGCAACTCATGACTTTTGATCTGTCGTAAATACCATCGAACAGATCGGATGTGTAAAAAAAAATCTTGTCTGAAATCTTTCTCACTCATAGGAAGTCCTATGCGATATACACTGAAACTTACTGCCGATCAAAACCACAAAGTGTATCAGCACATTGAGTTGAATCTCCAAATGAAAATGTACGTTCATCGTTTAGAATAGTATCAACATAGAATTTAACTAAATTTAAATCATTTTCTAATTTTTGTGGATTTGTTTGACTTATTTGGTCTATATATTCGTATCCAATAATCATATTTAATAAAGTTCTCAATAGTACTAATTTATATTGTGTACATTCATTGGGTATATCATATTCAGTTGGTTCTAATAAACACATTAACAAATGATCGTTATATTCATGAAAATGTATGGTACAATCATCCGTATGACATGAACGAAGTTGAATTCCAAATTTCGTTGAAAATGTATACGAACTAGTCAATATTCCAATTAGATCAAGAGGAATCTGATTGTCCGACGGTCGTTCTAATAGATTCAATATAATTTCTGGCGTGTGTACATCTCGTTCGAGTATATTTGTCGAGCGAACAAGTAATGGATAACCGTTATTTGTATTAACAAATACTAAACAATAGGCCATTGATTTAGAGATTCTTGAAGAACAAAAAACCAGTAATTGTTGATACGAATAATTATAAATAATCGGCCATCGTATATGCACAATGTCTTGGATATAATCGGATTCGACGAAAGAATAGACGACGAGACTCAAATAAAAGAGGTCGTAAGGTATTGAACAATAAATTGAACATATTTATAAAAGCCAACACATAAAGTTCCATGAATAAATAAATGAATATATAGAAAAGAAAGCAAAGTAAATTGAAATAAAATAAACGATTATCATTTTCGATTGCTTGTAAAATTTCGGGATATTTCATTGATCTTTAAATTGTTTCTTGCTTAAACACATTCTTGTCCACATTGTGTTACTTTTGTCATGCCTTGCTAACATAATTTTAAGAATTTCTTACAATTTATTTTTCCTAGATAAGTTACACATATGACAGACTCTATCCGTCATCATGCTTCATAATCATGTTCAAGGACGTTTACTATTTATGTAGATTTATATGTGTATGTAAGTATGTATTTACATACATCGATTATGTATTTTTTCTCCTTGTTTTTATCTAACTTGGTGATCCTATCTGTGCTCGCTTCGTCTATGTATGCTGTCAGATATGCTTTGAATAGATGCATAAGGATTGAGTCATTTGGTTCTATTCTATTCTTTTCTTTTCTTATTAATGCATGGAAAAACACAGAAAATATAAGGCAATGGACGTTGTACTTTTGTTTTGATAAATGCTTTTTGTGGTTGGCCATAGATATTTTTTTATAAGATTCGCATACTTTCATTTTCGAATACAAATGTATAAGTTCTAGTTCGACAATCGAAAAAAATCGTAACTATACTTATTTCAATGTAAACTATTATTAGTGTATAAAACTCACACTTCAGAAAACTGCTTGACGCTATAATGTAATAGTGACCAACAGACGTACATAACTGAGTTCTCTTCGATTAATATATATGTATATTGTCTGATTGATTTGTTTTTGTCTACAACTAAATAAATAGTTGACAGGGAAAATTCAAAATATGTTTAATTTATTTTAATTGATGAAATATTTAATTTTAAGCGATTATTTCGGAACAAATTGGTGCCAGTTATTGAGAGTTGTGTTTTTAATGAAACAGTATTAAATTTCATACACTTGTTAATATATGAAAATCTTTAACTTTCCGAACTGTACGTCGTAGAATTCAACACATATTGTGAGATTGAATCATTTATAAAGAAGTAAAATCGAGTTTGTCTCAAGCAATTTTATTAGGGTTATGAAAAGTTTCACGTGATCCTCAAGCGTATGTTTTACTATTGATGACTGATTGAGCAAATACCTCTCTATCAAGTACTACTTAGTTTATTTAAATGTTAACGACTGCAAATCAGTTAATATGGTCAGCTTTTAATGAGCTCGGCATATGTCATATGCATATTCTCTATATTAACAGGGTTAACAATTCACAGTAATAGCAAACGCCGAACCCATATCGTTGATAGTTATATTAAACTGTCAAAGTGAAATAAAACTGAATATTCATAACTTACGTATATGATCACATTAGTTTTGTATTAGCTACACCGATCGCATTTTATACATAAAAGAAGTAAATACATAGAGGCTTTCTAACTAAATCTTATTAACAATACAAATTGTTATTTCCAATTATATTTTAAAGTAACGAATATCGTACCGTGCAAATATATAATATGAAATAGACTCTATAATCAGTATGAGAGAGTTGATTGATCTTTGGAAAACTGACGTTCTAAAATAGTATTTCAATGGTACTTCTTTCAATTCTAATTTTAAACTAAAGATAGTATTGCACAGGATGTTGATATAAACGAGGGCCTTTTTGTGACAGGCAGTTTCCTGAAGCAACATTGGTTGTCAATCTAGTTATGATTGCTTAAACTGGTTTAAATATATTCAGATGAAGCGAACATGATTATTTAGGATTGCACAAGGAAAAATACAACGATACTAATACGTAAGTACATGGCTGTTACGATTGTATACATTGTAAGAGTTCTCGCAGAAGACGGAAGCTGCTGAATGATTCGATACAGACTGTAAGCATACTTTTTCCAAGGCATGTACATTCTTGAATATCATATACGACGATTAATTAAAATACAATTGGTTATTATCAACAAGTGAAGCCATACGAACCTCAAGTTAATGAAAGTTAAGTTGTGAGTTTTAACAGGAGCTATTTTCTTCTGGAGATTCTCGTTTTTTTTATCATGCCCTTCAATGATCTGTTTCATTAAAATTCTGATATGAAAATATACGATATTGTATAAAAATCTATAGTGAGAATTATTCTATTTAAAACGTGAGACACCAAGATAGCCTTTCTAAGGAAAACGTTTGAGTTAGCAGGAGTTATGCAGGTATCGGTATGTGTATGTCCCATACGAGAGAAGAACCTTTACACTAATCGACGCAGATCCATACTTATCATTCATACCTTTACAACAATTTAGTAAATCAAAACAAGTATTATATCACAGAAAAATATCCTTGTCGGACGTCGTTCAATTTTATCTTGATACTACACATTGATCTCTATAGGAGTAACGCGCTGAAATCTAGAGTTTCATATATTAGAGTTGTTATGGTTGCTGTAATCAAACAATTTTTGAGAGCGCCATATATAGAGGTCAATCCATTCGGTCACCGAATACAAGAGAACAGACAAAGGAAAATGATCGTATCCTACAGAAAAAGGTATTGTGTCCAAATCTCGAAAAAAAAATTCTCGAAGACAAAATCTCGAATGAAATAATTTTGAAAAACGAAATCTCGAAAACTTTTAATTCGAAAAATCCATACCTCGAATACTCACGGTTTAGAAATAAAAAAACTCGACAGAATAAATGATCGAAAGTAAAAGTTTCGAAAAATTATAATATCGAAAGAAAAAATGTCGAATTGATGTCAATCATGATAGATATGATTATAATTAAAGAATAGCATGTGAGTATGATTCAAATATTTTTTTAAGAGTTTATGGCAATAAATCAACAAAAAGGGATAGGTTGTGAGTGTGTATTGACGGTGTATTCACAAATGCATCCACACGCTCGTCGAGATTCGTTGAGTCCATGAACTAGGCGACAAAAATTATCGAATTTCACTAACAGAAAAATTTGTCATTACTTATTAACTTCTCGAATTGTAGGAGCTATAGCAAGAGCTGCTCTAGAAAGATTTGCTTTGACAAGTTCGTCGTGATAAATTTGACCAATCGCTATTGCCTCTCGACCGACTCGAGTTTTGATGTTTGTCAACATCTTACGAATCTCTAATCGCTCAGGTACAGGTATATGAGTATGAGCATTTTCCCGATATTTAAGAAACTGATCATTGGAATTCAGGTGAAAGGGCGCCTTGCACAACTTGATCTCACATACCCAGTAACTGACTTTCATGGTGACTTTGTTTTGTTGATAAGTATGGTCACCAATAGCAAGAAGATGCTTTTTCTTATTACTAGTAAGAGATGAGATTGCAGATGTGTTTTCTAAGTCACTTGATCAAATGGTTCCGCTGTAGGCATGAAGAAAACGAAAAAAGGCAATAACACACGTATACTAAGATGTTGTTTACGAAAAATGCGTCAAGAGATGAATGAATATAAATATTTTGCACCATATAGATGATGTACACAAAAGAGAAAAGAAAAAAAAGAAGTACCGTTTGTGAACATAGTCCGCAAAAACAGACGAAATGAAAATAAAAGAAAGCAGACCATTCATACAATATCAATTTTAAACTGACCAAAATTATGGCAGATTGAGACAACATCTTTCCGGATATTATCTTTTCGAAATACTATATTTTCGAAATTTTGACTTTCGAGATTTAGACAGCAATCCCAGAAAAACACAAGTTGCTGGAACATGGAAGTGGTATTGTGGTCATAAGTTTTTCGAACTGAGATACCTGCAAGCTTCAAAGCAAAAAATGTCGACATTAAATCTTCCTAATAGGTATATTTCATAATTAGAAAGGTTATAAATAAAGTGGCTTTGTCTTTCGCGAAATATTTAATTTTTATCATAGACCTGTCTAAGATAATGATATACTCATCAAAACTGCTATCATGTTTTACTGAATGGATGAGTTATTACAATTTTGAAACATCTATCTCAGTACAAAGAAAACGTTTTCGAATTACAGTATTACCTTTATATAGTGGACGCCTAGCGGCTCTTTCAAAGTGTCCACTATTCAGGAATTTTCAATTTTTTCTCTCGGTATTCATCACTAGAAGTAATGAAGAATATCAAACGGCCTATCCCAAGAGGATCATTTTGTCAATCGGATCTGATCGGACTTTATGTGAATTTCTATACAGTCAACGAATTTGTGTTCGCTGAGTGACATTCGAATCCATAATACGCGAATATCATCGAATCCTGTTGTTGGATTGTCACGGCATACAACTTTGGACTCTGACTACCCTCTCATGTTGATTTGATGTACTAATTAGTACTCAATTAATTGAATGGCTTTTCCCATCGGAGCCGTTAGTGATTTCGTGATCCGGCACCTTGTGAGATTCAGACGACTGTTTGGATTCAATCAGATCCGATATCGAGTTCATTCAACTGGGTTCTTGAGATGATTTCGCATATACGACAGTTTGAGAATATTTTATCCGAACATTTCTTAACAAATAAGTTTTTAATTTAATCTTTTGAAAAACAGTCGTTAAACCGAAATTGTTCAACTGCTTTTTTGACGTAATTTATTGAAAACTATTTATTTAACATGACTGGTTGAAAACTTTTTTTTAAAACAAACCCTATGGAATTTCTTTATTTTTCAATAAATTAATAGAATCTACGTGAATTTCATCAAACAATTTTTTGGTTATACATTTTTTTAGATACTTTCCAATAAACATAGAGATCAGATCAGCCATCTTTTCCTTTGAGTTTACTAGTAAGCACGGAGTTTCAAGTTGTTGCTATGGTGCAAATTGATGCAATCTCTGCAGAGTAACACAAAAAGCTTCCAGCAATTCTGAAGAAACTCCTGCAGTGGAGTTCTCTTCTTCTATGTCTTTGATAATGTCTATTTTTCTGCTGTTTTAGTTGATGAAAGATGATTACCACTATTGTTATCTTTGATCGGTGAAGTCTTCTGTTCTAGTGTCAATGCGTTTTGTTTCGTTGGTAGATAAATGAAGATACGATCAATTATTTATTCTTCTATACTTTTTAGATCAGTCTCATTTTATTTCTCTCTTATTTCTGTTTCTCATTAGTCTATTCTCCTTTTATTTTGTTTTGATTGAGTCTATTCTATTTTTGTCTGGTTTCTTTTCTTTAGTACCGAGGTCGAAGACGTGCGGCGTGAACCGACCGGATCTAGTGTTATTTCCACGATTTCCGAAATTGGTTCCGTCCGGCTTACTTCCAACCTATTCCGGGCGCCGGAGCGTATCCATGGATACGGTTCTCGTTTCCTACGCGGGATCCGCCGACGGAAAACACCATTTTCATTCCCGGACCGCATACGGTCAAGATTTGACCGTTTCCGGACCGGATACCGATAACGGAAAAAGCAATTTTCCCATCGGGACAGAACGCTGCTCAGATCTGACCGTTTCCGCTAACCTCACGAAAATTCATCTGGCCGTTTCCCAAACAGTGCTAAATACTCCGACTTACTAAGCAAAGCTCTCCGTATTTCGAAGCCAGCTTTTGGCTTCTTTTTCAAAAAGCCTCGAACAACACCAGAGAATATCCTGGGAACAAATAACATTCAAGTCAAACACCATGAATTTGTCTCCAAAATTGTTTTTATCGCAAAAATGGGAATTTTAGGCCCGAAGACCTAAAAATCAGATTTTTAGACTTTTGCGAACCGAAAACGCTATGTGTAAGAACAGCACACATCTTAAACACCAGCATTTTGAGACTTTCCTGAGTCTTCAATCAAGGTAAGTGCCGCTTCCAAAGTCTCAAAATGACCTATCATTTCAAATTTTTATCAAAGAAATTTGAAATGCACACTAATGCACTGAAAACAATAACACTCTAAGTAACACATCTAAAATTTTCACGTGAACCCATGGAAGTATGGTAAACTATCCATTTCATCGGCATTGTCCTTAAAATGAAGGATTGAGAAAAAAATCCCAAAAAAAGACCTTTACAGGTCCTTTTTTTTTGTAAAATGCTGATTTGAGCATGTAGGATGAGTAGAAATGAGAATTCAATACTCGATGTGTTTTTTTTTCTAGCTGAGGCCTGATTTCCAAAGCAGAAATAAACTGGTCGGAAGACGGTCGATTCCGACTGTTTTCCGTTGCTTCGTTATCAGAGTATTGTATTTTCCGGGCAGAACTTGCCCCAGCTCCCGTAGGTTCCTGGCTGATCCGAGGTATTTCCTTGAAATTTCCGGTTTTGGGAATTCCCCGGAATATGCAGGTTCCGGGTACGGATAATTCCGCTGGAATACTGCATCCATGTTCCGGTGGTTTTTCCGACCGGAAATAGACCGGAACCGGCAGGAAGAAGCCGTAAAATATCCTGTTTCCTGCGGGCTCCGGAAGGAACGACCTGGATATATCTCATTCAGTTGAATTCACTCTTTTGTTTTTATTGTGGCAAATCTTTCTTCAATTTAATTTAAAAAGTGCAAACGTTCTTAGTTAGCTTGGATAGAATGAAATAACCATAAACTTGAGCAAATGCCCACTTTCGAGTGGTTTCTTACAGTGGAAGGAACCGGAAAAGTGCTCACAGTTCACAATAGAAAGGTTCCCATAAAGGGAGATTTTACTGTATAATATCAAACTGAACAGCATCCAACTATTTAACGTGTCGTCTATCTCTATTGTGAGGGTCAATTGTATCTCATAACGGAAACATGATAGATGTCGCGCATCACTGAATAGCACATATACTGTGTTGCATATGTATGATTGGAGGACAACAAATAAACTAAAGAAAAGAAAATATACAGATCTGTGAATCTTTACTGCTGCAGCTTATTGTTTCTTTCATTTTTTACTTCGTTAAGTGAAGAAATTCCCAAATGATAGTGATGTTGAGTTTTACTCCGACATTTTACGTTAAATTTTTCAGATCAAGAGTACAGACAAATGGGCGATAGTGATGACGAGTTTGATAACCGACGAAATCGGGACAAGTTTCGTCGTGAACGTGATGATTATGGTGGAAATCGAGCGAATACTAGTCGCGGTGGTGGCGGTGATTGGAACGATGCAAGGTGAGAAAAGTTATTATTTTATTTTGTTCGTTATGGTTTTCTTCAAAATTATCTTTCATAACTCCTAGTAATATACAATTAGATTATAAAGAAGTGTAGGTTTATGCTCGAATTTGCAATATATTTCTATTCATGGTTCTTTCATTCATAACATAGTTAGAAAAAATTTATTTTTATTTCAGAGATCGACCAAATCAATTTCGTCGACAATATCCAGGTGGTGGCGGAGGTCCACCACCAGGACGTGATTTTCAACCACGATATAATAGAAGCCCTGGCCGTTATGATATGAGTCCACCACATAATAAACGTGTTCGTCGTGATTGGTAATTATTCATTGCTACTGTTACTATTGAATTTTTTTTCTTTTTAATCTACGAGTTAACTTTCTTCATTTGTAGGGACAATCTTGATCAACCATCAACTCATTTCGAACCACCGAATGGTGCACCTTATTTTCACGGCGGTGCAGGTTTTCATCCGAATTTCCAACCTGCCGTTCATCAAGCTGCTGCTGCCGCCGCCGCTGCTGCTGCTGCCGCTGCCAGTGAGCAATTTAACAAGTAAACATTTTGAATTCACTCCTTGCTTAACAATGCTCTTAATGTAACATTAGGGATGCATCTGACGGTGTAACACAACCACCAATGTTAAGTTTCAAACATTTTCTACAAGATCAAGATGATAACATTGAACAAGAAGAAGCTGTAAAACGTTACAATGAATATAAAATGGATTTTAAGAAAACTCAAATAGCCGAGTTTTTTTCAGCACATAAAAATGAAGATTGGTTTGTAAAATGTCTTATTTTCTTTTGCTTTTCTTACTTTTTATTAATTAAAACTAAGAATATATTCTAATTATGGATATCTATTATTCTTCTTCTAGTGAATACGATTCATTCGTCTACCGTAATCAATTATCTATCTCAATATGTATATAATTTGCGCGTCTACTATTTCTCTGTCTCTGCGTCGCTGAACAGATTTTCCCGATTAAAAAATCGGAAATCTGAATTTGTTTTTGAACTCAAAAGAAAATCGATAATTTTATTCATAGTTCGAAGAAAATCACAACGCTCTTTCTAAGCGTTCTCGTTTGTGCGTTCGCTATTATTACGGATATTCTATATATTTACTCTCCCTTCTTTCTTGCGCGTAATACATAGGTATTTATGTATATATAGTTATATATACATAATATACTATAATTGGATAATTTTTGACAATACTTCGTCTTTGAGAAGTCCCGTAAGTGTATATCTCAATTAATCGAAATATTACCAAATGAGAGAAAGTCAAACATATTTTTATATTCGGAATGAATTAATAACATGAATTATTTCGTATAGGTTCAAATATAAATATCATCCGGATGAATATTCAAAGCGTCGTGAAGAACAACGGCAAATCATTAAAAAACGGCTTGATGTCTTTATGGAACTGTACAATAAAGGTTATTTAGATGATGTTAGTGTCGATGTTGAAAGCCAACGTGCACTTACAATATTTCTTGATGCTGGTAAGATTAACATATGTATATGGTAATAACTTTCGTTACACAGGGTACCATCAGTGACAATGTCAGCTTTTGTATAGCTTTCCTTGATTACATTTAGTAAAGAATGAGTGTCAAAGAGGATAGTTCAGAGAATTTTACAACCACCTATAAATCTCAATGTTTTTATTCTTAATTTTGAACCGACTTTTCTTCAACACTATTGTTCGTATTACTTATGTCGCGCAGAAATTTCTACTAAAAGAATCTTGTATTCTATAGTCAGAAAATGCTCTGTGATCCTATTTAAAAGGTCAAAGTCTCATTTAAACAATGGAATGTGCTCTGTTTATCATATATTTCGTTAGTATTGCAAGTATCAATGATATGAGATATTTGAAATATTATTTCATCGAGAAGAAAATTGTTAACAGACACTTGAACTTACTTTCTAGATATGAAACTTAAATAAGTACTTCATTGATTTTCTCTATAAGAAAAGAAACAACCTGTTTCTTGTTCAATAGCAAAAAATTCTTCGTTTTAGAAAGGGTCATGCGTTCCACAGAATGATTGGATATTTTAACCGTCAGTAACAGAAAACTGTCTGAAAGATAAGGTTGAATTTCAAGAAAATATACAAATCATGAATGATGCATAGAGTTAGATTAACCTTTTAATCAGTGAAAATCTCAATAAATATGTCTATTAATGTATCTAATTATCTTAGGTTTCTTTTGAATTTAACAAGAACCACATGTTTATGTCTTTTATTTGTGTACTTCAATTGTTTTAATTGCAGTCGTCATCAAATTGGAAGGTGGTAATGATCATGATCTTCGTACACTTGATGTAGTAACCTCAGCAAGTAATACTACTGTTGACAACGATGATGGTGATGATGAAGTAACGAAACAATCGTCGACTACCAATGAACCAATACGATCAGATAAGACGGATAGTTCAACATCGGTTACTGAAATCAATGTAAAAGAATCATCTGAAAATAAAGTAGTCGTTGATTTACACGTAAAAATTTCCAATTTTTTTATTTCGAACATATTTGTTCATTTTCAGCGAAAACGAGAAGGTAGTCTATCTGATGATGGAGCAGTGTCGGATGGGGCAGAAGATGACGAAGAAGATGAAAAGAAAATCAATGATAAAAATGAAGATTCAGTAGAAAATGATGCATCTAATAAAAAACAAGACCATGGAACACCGACTGGTAAATAATTATTATATGTTCCTTCCGGTTTTTGTTGCTATTTTTAATAGATGAACTGAATTAATCTTGATTTTTCTAGTCGAATCAAAAGAAACAAACGAAATTAAAATAACTTCACACGATAACGAACCAGAAGCAGGTGAAGTAACCGATGCACCACGATCATTACATCGTACGCTATCGATCTTTTTTCGACATTTGGCCATGCAAACAACAAAGGATGATCTCGAAAATGTACAGTATTTCTTTCGAAATGATGAACAAAATAAAATAAATTTATCATCTTTTGTTTTGGTTTTCTTCTCGATGAATTAGATCTGCAAGCAATATTCTGGTTTTCGTCGTGTCTGTATTACAGATCCTGCACCAGAACGAAAATTTTTCCGTCGTGGTTGGGTTACATTCGATCATTCAGTACAAATTCGTAATATTTGCTATGAACTCAATTCAACAAAGGTTTTTTTTTTGATCTTCATATGTTTCTTTCTAGTTATCATTTGTTATTCTCGTTCTATTTAGTTACATGATGTTGATATGGGAGCCATAATCAATCGTGAACTTAAAAATCGTATACGTACTATCAATGGAATTGGACAACATAAAACAATTGTACGAAATGATCTACGGCTAATAACAAAAATAATTCAACAATTAGACGATCGATGGAATATTTGGGAATCTGAAAATACTGATAATGTTGAACGAAAAATGCAAACATCATCAACTGACGATTCTGAAATATCCTCATCGACAGCTGCGATGGTTATATCATCAGTTAAAAATAAGAAACCCATCGGTTTTATAAGTCATAATCCATTATTAAAAAACATCACTGAATATCTAGTTGAAGAAGCCGACGCTGAAGAAGAAGAACTACTTGGTGAAGGATCAAATCAACAAAATGACTTGAACACATTTGAAATTGATAAACAATTAACAAAAGTACGTAGAAACTATCTTTAGTCAACTGCGATATGTTCAAAAGAAATATGTTGCTTGCAACTTTTCTACATGAAAACAAGAAATATATAAAACAATTTAGATTTTCAGGATTCGATAGTTAAGACCAAGGTAAACCTAACATGTTTGATCGTATCAAATCAAGTGCGACTGAGAAAACAAACAAAGTTTGAAGTTTTTCTAGAACTTCAAATCCTCCTTGTATGATAGATCTGTCAAAATCATCGATCTTCGCCTGTTCATCTATAAACTCTAATATTCAACTGTATTTCACTTCTTGCCTTATTTTCTCTAACGAAAATATAAAAGACATTTCACAAAAACGTACAAAATCTCGTTCGATTAAATAAAACTTTCCTCATAAAGTACTCTATTTTCTAAAGTTTTGAAGTCTATGCTTCAGGTTTACATGTTGATATCATTATAGTGAAATCTTCGAGTAGTACTTGAAAAAATCATCCTCTAGAGTTATTCCACTATATACGATCAATATTCCTTAGCAGTGATTTGATGCAACTCTATAGGTTGACTTTAATCCTAAAATCTCATCCCAGCACTCCTCGGTACACAACACATTAACTTCTTTCCCAACTACAACTAACTAGATGTCAAATAATTTCTCTTTTTCTGTGCATCTATGTTTTTTCCCATTGAAGTATTTGAAAATATCTTTAGGTTCTCGATCGATTAATACTCTATTTACGTGTTGTTCATTCAATTGATTATTACAATGGTACAGAATACGCACAAGAAGATTCAATGCCTAATCGTTGTGGTGTTATTCATGTGCGTGGTTCACCATTATCATCAATAACCGAAGCTGAATTAACAAATTTCATGCAACAATTCGAAGCACGTCTCAAACCGTTCATTGAGTTTCATGAAAAATTAGATGACGACGAAGCCCTAAAATTAGGTGCCAAAAATGAACAAGATGAAATAGAAAAATTTATGAATGCTAATTGTCAAGAAGTTAGCAAAGATAAATGGTCGTGTCCATTGAGTGGAAAGAAATTTAAAGGTCCTGAATTTGTTCGCAAACATATTTTAAATAAACATCAAGATAAACTTGATGATGCTAAAAAAGAAGTAAGATATTTATTGATAGTAGAAAAAAGATTTGTTTTGTTTTTAACCAAGTATCTAACGTTGTATTTAGGTGGTCTATTTTAACAACTATTTATACGATCCAAAACGGCCACAATTACCTGAACACCCTTCAACCCGATCCGGAGCAGCACCAACAGGACCTCATCCATCCGGATTACCACTTCCTACACCATCAACACCCATGGCTGGCCAAGGATTACTTAATCGACCACCGGTGTGGCATTCAAGTAAGCTATTATAGTCGATTTTTATAGGATGAATATCTTTCATAGAATTCGTAGTGTCGGCACCTGTGCACCCTGGCCCACCAGGTCATTACTATAATCAATTTCATCAACCTCGACACCCACGGGCACCATTTGCATATCAAGGTTCTACTGGTCCAGTACATCGACCACCGTAAGTCAATGTTTATGATAACTCTCTCATCTTGAAATATACAATCTGTACTACGTGAAATATAGAAATATTCCATTAGATATGTTGATGTCATCAGCGTAAGATGCTTATATATTTTTGTGTATTTTTTTTGCAAATTTTTGGTTTCACTTAATTCATCGATATTTTCGAATATATTTGTATAATTTATTTGAAAAATTTAGAATGAATCGACAATTGAAAAGCTATGAAGATCTCGATGCACCCAATGAAATGTTATTTTGAATTCCTCAATCAATGAAAATCAAAAGCAAAACTGGACAAAATAAAAATCTATATTGCTAATCTACTTGAACATTTGTTTTTCTTTTTGTTTAAAAATTAAATGCAGAAAAACAGAAAACCTTCTTTGTCTTGTTTTTTTTTGTTGTAGTTGTGTAAGTGTATGTCCATCTATTTCGTTTTTGTTTTTTTTCTTCATGTTTCATAATCTTACATACATTAAAAAAATATATACATATACAAAGAAAAAGGGAAAAATGTCATATGAATGTCTTTAGATGGATACAGAACGTCAAATAGATGAATTTGTTTTACCAGGTGATAGCATTGCACTATCAACATTACCAAGTCCACTTGATTCATCACATTCAATAACACTTGGTCCTGGTTTACATTATGACAAAGATACGAATGCTTTTACATCTCATGCATGTGGTCATGTACGTGAACCATCATCCTTAACATACTATGTTGATGGTCATCGTTCATCAGTATCATCCTTAACAACAGGTGACCTCGTTCTTGGTATTGTTGTACGTCGACAACTTGAATCATTACTTGTTGATATTGGTTATAATGAATTAGCTTCGTTATCATTATATGATTTTGAAGGTTCAACAAAACGAACAAAACCGAATGTTGATCGCGGTGATATTATCTATGGTCGATTAAAAATTGATGGTGAATGTCAACCACAAATAACATGCGTTAATGAAGATGGAAAAGCTGATGGAATGGGTGTCTTACACGACAATGGATATTTATTTTCTATACCAACTGATGTTGCTAGTGATTTAATTGACCACGATAATCTATTACAAGAATTAGGAAATGATATTCCATATGAAATAGCTATTGGAGCTAATGGACGTGTTTGGATTAAGGCAACAACAACAAGAACAATGATTGCCTTGAGGAAAGTTATTTTAGAAAGAGCAAAGAATAAGTGTAATATGAATCAATTGAAAAGTCTCTTTCAACAAAGTCTTGTTTCATAATTCTAGTATTGAAAAAAACAACGAATAGATATGTTAATTGAAATCATTTCTCTTTATTTATTGGGTTGATTAGTAAAAATTATTCAAATATCTATATTTAAATGATAACTATTCATTAATATCAGTGGAAAAAATGAGTTAAATTCTCTTTTTACTTTTCATTTAATGAAGAACACAAATGTTTAGTTTCAGTTGTGAACTAGTCGAATTAGTTAATCCGTTCAAATCTTTATTATATGCAAGGAAACTGATAGAATTCTTACTCGATATTGCGAGTCAACTTTATCAAATAAATAATTCTTAGAAAATAAAAGACAAGATAATCTTTCACGCAGAAAACTACTGTGCATCGATCGATTAATAGCTGATATACATAAAAATCGTTCAGATTTGCTCATAAAGAACGTTCACACAAAATATTCATATAACTTTTCCGTTAGTTCTCAGAGGTTTGGTATTAAAGAAAAAAAAACATTCTCAGAACAAATCTGTTTCTTTCACTGCTCACTCTCGTAGCTTCTTCATCTAATGATATTTTGCCAATGAATCATTTCAAGTATTGAAATGAACAAATATATGTGCCATCAACGACAAGCAAAGCAGTAACTTATTCTAAAAGTCTCGTTTTTTTAAAGTATCAATAGAGACAATGTGAATTCGCACTATGAAATTGAACCTTCTTGATATTTCCAATACATACGAAAACTTACTGTAACGCTTCAAAAGCTGTACATTTGGTTATATATAATTAAGCGCTGATAGTTTACCGAGTAAAAAGGTTCATTTTCGCTGCAATCACGTCCGCCTCTCCTGGTCGGACAATTTATTCGAGCCTGTGCATTATATGCATAGTACAAACAACGAGAACTTATCTAAGTAATATCAACTATTCATCGATGAGTAGAACTAGTGGAAGTTGAGTTTCATAATTTTTCAAGTTGATAAATTTGAAAAAAATCACATTCGAACCAGAACGAAGACCCTAATTGTCATGACAATGGAGCTGCTCATCTTTTCGAATCCTATATATATATATGTTCTTTTTCAGATTTAAGAAAAGATAGAATACGTGTAGAGAGAATTGAAGATAGTCGTCTTTCCTAATTTGGATGTTATCCTCGACTTTTTTATTGAGCTCTATTCTCATGAGCAGACGACAAGAATAAAACCAAAAAGCAATCGAAGATTAGTGAGGATGACGTTTGAAACATAGAAGAGCGTTCGCATGATTACTTTAAAATATAATTGACTATTCACGTATTATTTCTATGACTTGTTCATATTTAAATGTAACTAATTGAGTTCCATCTTGTAGACCTTGACTCCTACTGTTCGGACCATCGATTCCACTCGCCCATCGTAGATGGATAGTACATTACTAAGAAATTCTACATAGGACATGGTATTGTTTGATTTCTCTTCTCTTATGAACATTAAGATTTAATTATTGACACCTTTACAAATATTACGTAGTCTTTAGTTCAAGTTAGTGAAATTTGATTTAAAAAAAAATGAAATGTCGAGTACTGAATTGAGTAAGTGATAATAAATGATTTCTTTCAATTTTAGATTTTCGAGATAAATGTTACTTCGTTTAGCATCTCGTTCGTTTCTGTCTTCGTCAAAAACAACATACTTGCCATCACGTCTAGCCAATACATTTATTGATGAAGAATACATTCGTCAAAATGTTCCATCAAATGACCAATCTATTTCGTCCAAGATTCTAAAAGGTTCATTGTCGAACACTCAAACGGCGGGACCGATGACATTTTCAAAAATGTTTCGACACTCAAAATTCGTTCAATTAGGTGGTTTAAAAGGACGTTTGTTAAGTGGACGTATTGTTGATCTTGTTGATGATGATTTATACGTTGATTTCGGTGGTAAATTTCATGCTGTTGTACAACGACCGCAAAATAAACAACGAGAACAATATACGATCGGTGCAGTAGTTTCAATACGTTTACAGACATGGGAAATGGCAGCAAGATTTTTAGGTGCATCAAAGCATATATCATTATTAGAAGCTGATGCTCAACTAGTTGGATTATTAAGACGAGTGGATCGAACAGTGAAACAGCGTGATAAAGATATCGATTTAAGATATCGTCGGGGTGACAGTAGAGCGCCAGCTTCGTTGAAAAGAGAAGTTCTTTAAAGTTATGAATTAGATATTTTATGTCATTTTGCCTATTGTGTATCTTGTTGTTGATTTCTGTTCAGAAAAGAGCATGTAGTTCAAGTTCGAAAAAATAATGCCTCATTAATGAGACAAAAATCTCTGTCACTTTTACAAATAATTCAAAGTTACACAAATATCAATCGTACAATTCAAATCAACTTCTTCTGTTTTATTTGATTGTTTTCCTACAATAGCAAAATGTTCTGTATTCATATTGTATAGAAAAGTACTTTAGATGGTAAAAAAATACTCTTTGCATCTTTTGAGTAATTTCTTATGGATCGAGTGAACACTCATTCGTGGCAACAGATGATTGACTGAAACTAGTTCATTCAAGTTTACGTGAACGGAAAACAATATATAATTTAAGTTGTGCTCTTTTTCTCAAATAATTTTTCGTATCGATCGTGCCTCGATAAAAAGAAAACGCTTCTCATCACTATTCAGTTGTTTGACTCTCGTAATATTAGTTTTTCACTTTGTCATACTCGTTCAACTAGAATACATTGTTGTTTTGATTCAAACACAAAATAGATAATTTCTCTTTGATCTGCACACATTTTCATGACAATTCGTGTGATGCTATTTTAGATTCCTACAGTCATTATGATTAATCATGATAGTTTAACTCCTCGCTACCAATACATAATTAAAAAATAATAATAATTAGCAGTTTGAATAGAATATAATCATTCAAGAGATAAATACATGTTGTTCGATTTTGCATCGCTATAAACGGCAAGTATTATGTGAGCTAATGTATTCTGTATGATGATATCCCAAACTCTGAATAGAACAATATGAAACAATTAAGGTATTACGATGGGAGATTTCTCTTGAAGTATACAGAGCTCTTGATTATTCTTAACATTGCAATTTCACTGGCATCAAAGTTTCGATTTTTTCTTCCCTTTAATCTGTCTTTCGGCAGTTGATGTCTCTTCGAATATGTACTTTTTTTCTAGTTAACATATTTATCAACAAAATAAAGCTTTGTGTTTTTGTTGTAGACTGATTTAGAATAGTAACACAACGATGTTCTATGTAGTCTATGTTAATGTGAGAGAAATAAAAAGTATTTAGAAGACTGTTTTCAGCTGTCTCTATATTTACCAGACTAAATTTGTTTGAATTGATAGATACATCAAATTTCGATTGTTGTCTGATTTTTCTTCCAACATTGTAGATAAAAACATTGAAGTCCAAAAACGTCAACGATGAAGTTGATCTTAATACAACATTTTCATACGTGGTAACATACATAGAATGATCAGAATTCTAATTAAATAATCTATTAAAATCCTTAGAGATTGTATTAACTCACTATTGAATATTATCTGATGAAAAAAAATTACAAAATAGTTCAAAACAGATATTTACATAAGTCTTGCCAGTATCTTTTCTTGAAATCTATTTTTGATTCCTAACATTAGATCCAATCTAGATCACCAAATACATGGCTTAATAGAATGTATGCATTCAATTGTTATTCATTTTCATATTAATTTTATTTATATTTGTATCAAAATGTCTTTTACTTTTCTTTCTAACTTATATTTTTATACAATAGAAGAAGTTGACTATCCGAAATGTTCTTTGGTCCTGTGACTAGTTACATGAGTTTCATTGTGATTCAACTTCTTCGTTCGTCGTGTTCGTTTTGGTATGACAAATGTACCTTAAGTCTAAAATGTTATTCAGATGTATGTTATTATGATTGTGGATTAGATCCTATCAAATATTTCTGGAGATGTTAAGTCATTGTGACATTTGTCTTGTTTTAGAGTTCTTTTTTCAATCAGGTATGAATTTTATGAAATAGAATTTAAGACTTAGAAAAACAAACTGCAAGACCTCTAAGAAGAACAAATCCAGATTAAATACAAAATCGTACACGTATCGACAGCGAGTATCATTTTTAGTGTTTCCCTAGATATATCTTAATTCATCGAAGTTTCCGTAGAAAAACAGACATTTGTTTCTCTTGATGTTGAGTGCATGGTGAAGAAAAAGCAGATTACAACCTAGTTCTCGTATCGTGGAACTCAAGAGATAATATCGTGTTTCTATTCTTGTACTTATATGTTCACAACGATTATGAAAAAGATTATACCATAGTGGTAGTTCGTTATTTATAGATTCAATATATTTATAGCTTGATCTGAAGATTAAAATACTCGACAAGCTAATTTCATACGAGAGAATCAACTCGCACAACATATACGATAATGAAAGCTGTGAATGCCTTGATATTGTCTTTTTTGTTGACAAATTGTGGATAAAACATGTGTTCTGGTCATAGTTTGTTTTAAGTAATAATATCAATACTTTAGATAAAAGAATATACATCAACATTGAATAGTTTTCAAAATTGATTTATAACTTCTACAGAATAAGATGGTTGTCTTGTTTGTGTTCTTTTACAGATTTTCACACTCGACACTAGCGCATCCATGTTAGAAACTGCAACATTTTCTCTTGGTTGTTTTTGGGAGCCGGATGCACGATTCGGTATATTAGACGGTGTTTTGGTAACTCAAGTTGGCTATTGTGGTGGAAGGAACCCTACGACACCTACCTATCGGACGATTGGTGACTACACAGAAACTGTACAAATCGATTTTGATCCACAACGTATTTCTTTCACTCAATTACTTGATTATTTTAATCAATGGCATACTCCCAACACTTCCAAAACACGCAGTCAATATGCAGCAGCAATTTTTTGTCATAACGATAGACAACGACAACAAGTGATGGAAATGAAAATAGAAAATGTTCGTGTAGATATGTTTTCTAAATTTTATGAAGCAGAAGATCGCCATCAGAAATATAATTTAAATCGTACACTAATGGAAACTGATATTTTCGGTAAAAACGAAGAATGGATACAAAGAGATAAGCAGATGATTACAAAACTGAATGGATTTCTGGGTGGTTACGGAACAATTGAACAATTTCAACAATGGGAGAAACGGCGAGAATTAAGTATAGAACAACAAAATTATATCAAACATAAACTCAAGCAATAAGTTTAGAATAGAACATTATATAAAAAAATAATTTCATAATCCTTCGACACTACTTTTATATAACAGAATTGAATGAATAAAATGATATTTTTGCACCTGGTATATCTGGACTAACCATGACTAATGTTTTATCATCAAGAATAGTCACACAATGAGGTGTTGCTTTTAATGAAAAATACTCAATTTTGTTCATAAGATCATTAAATACGATTAGACGATGATGTTCACTATCAATTATTATCCACGTATTTCTTTGACTAGTATTTACTAGTTTCAATGGTGGTCGAAGTGTGTCAGATAGTTTTAAAGTTCTCTTCAATTCTAATTGTCGACTAGAAAATAAGTCGATTTGCCAAGTATATTCTTTTGTATATGTTAATGTACATAAACAATCAGCTTGACCTTGAAGATCATAAACAAGACAGACATTTTCAAGTAAATCTCTCATGTGAAAAATAGCATCTTGTAAATATTTTGTATTATATAATTCGATTGAATTGTTTTCATTAAGAATATAAATTCCGAACCGATTCGTTGTTAAACGATGCCATTTATCTGACAGATCCGATAGTTTGATAATATTTGCTTCGATCTTTTTTTCATATTTATCATACTTGTGCAACGATTTATATGTAAGTAAAAGAAGACAATTGAATTGTATTGACCAACGCATATCAATGATTTGAATATCCATAGGAAAATCGATCGATTGCTCAAGTGAAATTTTTGATGTCATCGAAGAAGTTGAATATTCAAGAAGACATGGATAATTAGGTGACGGTTCAAATGCAAAGACAAATAAATCCAAACATGAACTAGCAATATGCTGAACAGATGATTGAAGATTAAGAGTTTGTAATGGTTTTTGAAAAAATTGATAATTAAACTCTAGTGATGATGGTATGGATGTTTCATGAAATCGGTTTTTTACATGGATATATTTTGTGAAATCGATTGCTTGAGTATTTAAGCGAAAGTTAAGATAGTGTTCATCATATCTTTTGAGAAGTTCTTTTTCAACACTGATTAAACGTAGGAGTTCATGATCATGATGACACTCAGTTCCTCGTTGTTTAGCATAGCGTACATTTGAACGAAGATTTATAAAATGTTGAATATATTCCTGAACGTATTCATCCGTTTTCATTTTTAACAATTCAAATTGTGTCCTAAGCAACTTTTCAAGTTGATATTTAATTGTATTTTCAAATTGCTGTTGAATATCCGTGATCCATGCTTGTAAATCATTCTTGGCTTGATGATATTGTCGATAGAAACTCGCATCAAAACGTATTTTTAATAATTCAATTTGAGATGTTAGTCGTTGTTCGAGTGCCTCAAGCAGATGATTTTGTTGGTGAACATTTGAACATGCTAAACAAAAATATTTTTGACATATAAGACAACGTATTGATGGTGTTGAACGATAACAAGCATAGCATGATGACATATTTTTACTAAGAAATCAATATACGCAGGTCGTACTGAGATCTATCAGCAGGTGGGCCTTTGCGTCAAACAATCTCACCACTAAGTAACGACCTCCATCATGAAAATTAAATACAAGAAAGAATACTATTCCCCATTATAAAAGATGTGAGGTAATGATCAGGTTGTGATCATTTTGTACCATCGGATGCAGCCTATACACTGGTTTTAGTTTCTATTCCATTTTTTACGATTCATATATCAGAAAACATAATTGAATGTCTCTCATTTAAAGCATTCATATTTACCGAATTGATCTTGATGAAGAAAAATTCTAACCTTGCAGCAAAAACGCATCGTAATTTTTAAGTATCACCAATTTTCGACACAAGATTGATAGCTACACCAACAGGGAGTACGTTAATAAGACGGTAATTAAACTTCCTTCGATATAATCATGCATTCAATAATATACCCTTCTTGTCATCAGGTAATATTGATAATACATAATATAGTTTTTCCTGGGAACACTTCGGCGACAAGCAATAAAAAATAATTCATCTGTTGCTTTTGACTATCTATTGAAATTGATACAATTTGGAATTATACATCTCTATATTGATTTTATTATTGTTTATACATCTATAGTATTTGGAATCTTTACTTTTCTTAACGTTATTTCCTCATTGAATCTACTATAAGAAAAATATCATCTCTCAGATGATCTGCGGGAGAATCTTTTGTCTGGCTACTGCGAAGAAAACCATGTTATGCTGGCCTTCGTTAGATATACCATGCAATGTGCATGAATACTCTGATATAGGATTAACTTTTCTTGATAAATATACCATGTAGTACGAGACAAAAATTATATGTTTCATATTTTTCGGTGGACTTGATTGATGAAACTATGTCATTGTGTATCAATCAAATCTACACAAACTATATGCCATGAAAATAATCTTGAAAAAACGATACTGTTCACTCTTTAGTCAGTAGAACGAATCAGTGATAATCTCTGATCGAAATCGAAATATACAACTAACTGTATAATATACGTATACACAATTAATTTCAATGATAAGTACTTGTCAACCTAGTGCTAATGGCTGATTCTGGTTTTAATTAGACTGTTAGGAAATATCGAAAATATTACTGTAGGAGAATCGTTTTTCGGATTTAGTAGTTAGTTTAAGCAACCTACATATTATCGTTTATTTTAAATGTTATCAGATTCTGTAGAAAATAATTAAATTAACTGACCAAATTATTTTCAATCTTTCAACAAATTCCTAACATCTATGAACTAGTGATATTCTCATCTATGGGAGTCGAATTTTAGAAAATGAGTTGTCTAGAATATCTAATTATTATTATTATCATGAGTACGGAAGAATATTTTTGCGAAATTCTCTTCGATTGTTTCTATTTAAAATGATAAAACATTCTATTTATTTGCACTCAAAAAATATCAAAATACTTATCTTCAATTTGTTTAAAAAAAAACAATCAATCAATCAATAGAGATTTTCTTTCTTCTGATTATAAGCTACCGTTGACAAATCTTTTCGTGGGGATTGTTTCAGAGAAGTATCATGAATACTTTTTAATTCAACAAAACAATGTTCCTAATATGTGTCATTCGTTCAAGTTTATCTTACACACATATCTAAGTATAAGGGTATTAACTACTGAAGAAGAAAAACAGAGCAAGCTGAAGTGCATCTTACTTCTTGTTTTATTCCTATTTCTCGAGCATAAATTTAACGATCATCTCTCTTTCATCACGTAGAGTCTGTAGTCCTAATTCTGTCGGAAAAAAACGTGCACAGAAAAATGTCATTCATAACTCACGTTCTGAATGACATACAGATCTGAATTTTATTTTCCGGAATAGAGCAAACATTTCTCTATCAAGTGAAGTAAAATTTGTTGAAAAATATTGGAATGACTTCGTACAATGAACGTGACAATAGTAAGGCTGGGAGAGGGTAAATTTTTATCAAATTCTTCTGTGTCCTTTATTTTGCTGATCGATGTATTTTTTCTTCCTAATTATGCCGGTTACATGTAAAATTGCAATAGGTTTAAGAAAAAGTTAATTTTCTTTATGAAAATGACATTTATCTAAAATAAAACACATCAGTAAATTCCTCTAGCCATGGTGCATGGAATCGTATATTTTTCAAGATGATTCAAGTTTATTTTGTTCGACTTTTTACATCAACAAAATAAAAACGCTACACTCGGCTGTGCTTTGTCTTCCTAATTCTGCCGATCAATTTAATTTTTGTTCTTAATTATGCCGAGACTATAAAATACATCAAAATTTATCGAAAAATTCCCCATTGAAATTTTCATACATATGTTCATCATGATCTAGTAAAACGAAGTTTTTGATGAAAACTCTAATTTGGATATGTTAGGGGAGATAAATTGCAAAAGGGACTTGATGAGAAATAAATAACTCACTTTTTCAAAACTGTCTTTTCTCTTGAAGGTATGCATCACAATTTCAATGGAAAATTTTTTGATAAATCTTTTTGTATTTTATGGTCTCGGCATAATTAGGAACAAAAAATACATTGACCGGCAAAATAAAGGACACAGAAGAATTTGATAAAAATTTACCCTCCCCCCGCCTTACTATTGTCACGTTCATTGTACGAAGTCATTCCAATATTTTTCAACAAATTTTACTTCACTTAATAGAGAAATGTTTGCTCTATTCCTGAAAATAAAATTCAGATCTGTATGTCATTCAGAACGTGAGTTATGAATGACATTTTTCTGTGCACGTTTTTTTCCGACAGAATTAGGACTTTAGACTTTACATGAATAGCGTGCTATAGTTTTTAATAACATTCGTGAATTTAAAATGCAATTTTTTAGTAACTTTTTGGATAGTAAGTTTATCGAATTGATTCTGAGCGTATTGGAGTATGATTTATGTATATTAAGTAGTAAAGATGATACCATGAAGTATAGTCCGTAAATAAGTAACCCATCAATTTTTTCATCATAGGATACTTATTTATCAAAAATGAACCACACTGATTCTATTTCATTGGGTTCAAAGTAGAGTTTGTTGAATTATAAAACTTATTTTGTAGCGGTTTGAAGTTTAATGTTAATTTTTTGAAATATCTTAATACTCCATCGAATCTTCGCAATAAAACTAATAGAAAAATGTATGAAAATCGACAAAATATATTGTCTGACTATGCTATCCACTATCTCTATTGTAGTTTTTATATGATAGACGAGCATCAAGATGAACCAGAAAAGTTTCCATTGAGCAATGTGTAAGTAGCTTCAAATATGTTCTAGAAGTTTATCGCATATATTTTTTTTGTTCGTTAATGATTCCCTCTGTTTGTTTTCTGTAATTTCAGATGATTGAATTGATATCATTTTGAATTTCCGTCCTTGAAAGATTTATTCGCACTATGTATCTAACACTGTTTGAAGTATCTTAAATGACTGTAGGAATTCTTGTAAATGTAAATTGAATTTAAAGCTTGAATGAACTATTATGAATGTGTTCGTTTGGGTTAGATAAACGCTTCAAAGATGACGATCAGATAGAAATAAAGTATCTCTTGTCGAATATTTTTTCATTCATAAAAATATTAATTTTTTCTCTTGTAGAATTATTTGCTAGTCAGATCGAACAGATCTATCATCGAAGTACAATACATACCCTTAGATTTCAAAATAAATATTATTTTTGGATATGTTTCCTATGAGGTTGTTATGCCGATCTAGAAATGATGTGAACAACGATAAGTAATAAATAATATTTTTTTATCTAAATCAAATAAATCAATCCTTTTCGTTTCTCTTTTTGAATTTAGTCGGGATTTAGTTTTCCAATTGATGGATGAAAAACAAACCTTCAAATCAACCATAAACGAACGGAGAAATGAAAGATTGTTTTATCGAATGGTTCGTAATCAACGTATGACATGTTTTATTCAAAAATTTTTCATCTAATAACCATCACAGTTCTGTATTTATTTGCATAAAATAAATCTCACTAGGATTTAATTTAAATTCATCATACGTAAATCACTGAAAGTATCAAAAATAGTTCAAAATTTAAACAATTATGCAACTGACTCGAGTTATCACTTCTGATGATTATGCAAGATATAAATTTCAAAGTTCATAAAAAAGAACAATTAAAAATACATATGAATTACTTTTCAACTGACTTAAAAAGTTTCATTTCTAAGCTGCTGATTAATTCATTTCAATAAAGAGACGAATCCTGATTCATAAATTTACACTCAACATTATTCTCTTGCTTAAGGGCAAATCTGGAAGTCGAAGGTTTTTTGCATGGTTCTACATATCCGTACATTGAAAGAATGGAAAGTATTCTTAATTGAACATATCTACATAAATACGATGAAAAATAGTCTTTATAGTTGACTCTTTTTTCTATAATTCGGGTCTTAGCGGTTTTGCATGGTCTCTCTGATGCTGACATAAACTGATCGAATTAATTTTTATTAGGATTATAGAATTTTCAATGAGTCAATGTTGCAGAAAGAGAAGTGAATCATAGGATGGTAAACTTGTAAATTGATTTAGTTTATTCTGAAATTGTTCAGTAAATGACTGAACAAATTTTTCTTGTTCAAGTATACAGAGAAGTCTTGGCTTTAGTGAAAAGAAAATTTTCGGCTCCATAACTGAGGAATGAATATTGACCTGATTTTTCAGAAATAAGTGCACTGCCACATACTGCGTAAGTAGTTGTCAGTCTGGTGGAGAAGAATGAATGCAGCTTGATGATTAAAAGGTAGCAGATATAAACCCGAAAGAAGTTCTCTATCAAAATGATTGTAATTACCGGTGTCAATACTAAGAGTTTACTTCTACGAATTTATCTTGTTTTGCCTTAAACCATTAGCACGTTTTAGCTTCAATTTATTTATACTATTACCGACCGATTAAAGAAATATAAGACATGCATTACGCTAATTTTTGATTCGATATTCTTTGTTTTTATGTGTTCTGATGTTATTGTTGAAAGAAACAGGCATTATAACCATTATCTATCAAATTGGAGACTGGATATCTACGTTCGAAAAGATCACAAGCATTCTTACGCAACTTGATCGAACGATCAAGACTTATGCTCTTCGGAAAAATCAATACATATTTGATTCTGGGTTTTTTCTCATCGGAAACTGTTATCCAGTTTATGTGATTCTATTAATGATAAGTACTCATAAATAGCATCAACTACTCATTGACGGATCTAGCATTTCGGAAGATGGATGTGGTTGTTCGAAAGGTAGTGCGATCATCAGCAAAGAACACATTTTTAGATGTGTTAGAGGTAGTATGAGCTCGTTTTTTGCTCGTTTTTGCTGCGAAAAATCGAAGAAAACTTCTTGACAGGGTGAGATCGCTTCGTTGCAAGCTCCCTTTAAATCTGCCATCGCAGCTATTTAATGTCTTTTTGGCAAGGCTCTTTGTTTTCCTGCATAGCGATATTCCCGATGCAATGTGTCAGAAACACAAATGATGATTGTATTTGGTTTCATGTGTTTACGTAATATAACGCGAAGACATGGCCGAATTTCGTTTCACTTCTCTCAGTAAATTTATCCATTTATCGTTAAATATTCAATTTCGTTATAGACTTTATATTGGCTATATAGTGCTAAAACTACTCATCTCTCATGAAATGATCATCAGCTGAAAGATCATGACTATGGTGCACTATGATCACAATATACATATAAATAGATGACAATGTAAAATTTCACCACGGGATAACTAGCAATTGTTTCATTAAAGAATGTTTGATACTCGACATATGACGAGTGAGTTCTTATAGTGATCAATTATTTCTGAGGCAGCGATATTTGATGACATTCAAGGGAAGGCCGTTGTTAATTCCCTGTTTGTTTAGATATTTATGAATAGACTATTGATCATTTCTTCTTTTTGTCATTATAATAAAACGAACATGATCATCAACTCTGCATTTCATTAAATTGTTTAGCCATTGGATGTGTTAGTATGCAAGAGTGAGAAAGAAAAAAAAAGAAAAACATTATCTATGTCTGCCAATAATTTATCATAAATATTCAGAACGGCAAAAGAAACAGCATCAATTTTTTTCTGGAAATGCAAAAAACAGTTAAGTCCAGGCGGAAAGCCATCAATAATGAATAAAATATGTTGTGGTGCCATAAGAGAAGAATACATCCCGAAAGAGTTATTCGTTTTTTTGAGAGTGACTACTCGACCACTAAAGAAGTTGATTTCTATTTGTCATCAAAATTGTGACAGTTTTGACGATTTTGCAAATACCCAGGTCGATCAAAACGGATATCCGTTACGGACCGTTGAGTGGACGCAGTTCTACTGACCGTAACATCATTAAAATAGGGCCGTATACGGCCGTATTTTCACAGTATACGATCCTTTGTTACTGTGCCCAGAAATAGCACCGTACACGGAGCCGTGTATTGTGAAAATACGGCCGTATACGGTCCTATTTTAATGATGTTACGGTCCGTATCGTTCGACCTGGGTAGCTTTACAAAGCAAATTCTTTTTTTCATTAAAATCGCTATTTGTTTTCTTTAATTAGAATCAAATGGAACATTCACTTTACACAAAGTTCAAGAAAATATATTACACTGTTTTTCGAAATAGGTTTCAGACAAGCACACATCAATTAAAGTTTCCCTAATTTCATAAAAGCTTTGACGAACAAGTTCATAACTTGTGGCAAACAAATTGTGACGATTTCTGATAGAAGGGAGACTAGTGCTGATGGAATTACACTTTATTCATTCCTTCATATCAGACAATCGTATCGTTTACATAAAAAACTATGTGCTTATACATGCACCCATAACAAAGAAGAATAGAGCATGACAAGAAAGAACAGGAAGTTAAGGGAAGGACAGTGAACTAAGAACAATAAGATAATGAAAGATACTAAGAACGGGAACTAAGGATACAAAGTAAGAACAAGTGAGCACGATAGAGTACGGACAATTCATAATATGAGAAGAAATTAAGAGGGAAGGTTAAACATCATTTATACAATGCACTCAAGCGGGAGCATTACCCCCCCCCCCCCCCCTGAATTGAAACTGGACGTTCTTCGCATAGAACGTCAAAAAAATGATAATTGTGCAAACCACAAGCAACTCCAAGATTTCTACCATGCTTACAGCCTTGGAGATATGGAACCAAGCCAATTTTAAGCATGTCCACACTTCTATTGCTGCTTCAAGTAAGCCGATATGTAATACAATGAAAACAGTCCAAAAGGTAATGGCAGGATCACTGTTATGATTAATAATGCCATACAATATTATCCATAAGATAGTAAATATAAATTTTTTAATCATGTTGTCGAAAATCCTTAATATACCATTAGCCATATAGTCGATTATCTAACGATTCGTAAATGCCGAATATGTACTTGAATAAAAATCCATAGTTGTAAACAAAGTTTCATTTTTTACTACAGAAACTTATATAATAGCTAAATATTCGAACAAATGAATAATTAGAAATCCGATGACAATAAAAGTAATATCTATTTTAATAGTTAACATCTGACACAAAAAATTCGTGTGTGATTCCATGGAAATCCTACAACCGTTACAGTGACTTTTCGTAAATCATTCAGGAGCTCGTTCACTTTATAGAGATTTTTGTGCTTATCACTTTTGTTGGTGGCAAGTCTATCATCTAACGCTAACTAAGAAAGATATTAACTAAATATTGGAGTCACCATCCTTCCATCAGTTTTTCGAACGAAGATTCAACCGATAGCAGTATCTTTGCTAGTTCATAGTTTTATATTTTCTGAATCGAAATTTTAGTATTAGATTCATGTAGAGCATCTAAAAGTGTCTGATACTATGCACTTTTAAGACAACTTTTTTCTAGTTTTTCGTATCTGACCATATGTGGTTCTTTCGCTAATAAGTTCCTCGAGCAAGAGAAAATGTGTGAATATGGTGATCCATAACAGAGCTGCCAACAGGCCAGGCTGAGTTTTGAGATTTTAGCCTGGCCTGCATCAGGCCAGGCCGATGGTGACCAGGCCACCAGGCCAGGCAGGTCTGAACTGTTCAGCCTGCTCAAAATTCACTTAGAATGATTTAATCTGCTCAATTTCATACTAAATGTCGCTATAATCCAACTTACACTATTAAGAAAACAGAGAGCAAATCATGATCGAACTGGATTTACTCCAACGATTATCACGAAAGATACAATGAAAAAGACTAAAACAAAAACGAAGACAAAGTAGTAATTGAATTTTGACCTCTTATTAGCGAAA